>JAHFWI010000153.1:0-62058 GCA_028554975.1 Himalopsyche kuldschensis
AACAAGATGTTTAAGATACTCCATTAAATATTTCCTGCGATGAGATGATGTTTATTATCACGTCAAGAAACAAAGACCATGTAAATTTATTACTTGTATAAATAATAAATTAATTCGCGAATTTCGAGTTCGAGAATTTTGAATTTTGAGCCTATTTTTCAGTGATTTTTGGTAGTCACATTATTTTTATTATGTTTCAAATGTACAAAAGAATTCTATAAAAAAGTAAGAAATCTGAGGGCATTTATTATCGTGTGGAAAAATTCATTTTTGTTTGAAACACTTCCTGGAATCAATGTCAATAGCAGGGCTGTGGAGTCGGAGCTTTTTGGCCGGAGTCCGAATTGTCGCGGCGTTTAGGCCGGATTCATACTCGGAGTCGGAAATTTTGAAAAGTTTGAACTTTTTATTTTTGCATTTAATATGTCAAATTCGGCTGTTGACCGCATTGATAGGGTTGATATTTAACACATAGAGGGTCATGGATTTCCCTCCTAAATAGTGCCCGGGAGCCGCGCGTTTATCGCGGAATTGATACATTTTTTGCGCTCACGTTTAAATTGCGATAACTATTTAACCAATTGATATAAAAAATATTTTTTTCAGAAATTCTTTGGTTTGGTTTTATACATGATAAAATATGATTAAATCAGTGTTTCCCAACCGAGGGCTGCATAGAAAGAGGTTTAACAACTGTAAAATTAGACTATTAACGAATAATTTCGTAATAAATGGCTATAAAGAGGTGCTATAATATACACTAATTTAAAATAACATAACTGAATACTATACCTCCTCCCCCTCTGAACCTCACGGACCACTATTTTAGTTTTATTGATATGGTAAAACCGAAAATAAATTACTTTATAATATAAGTTTTCATTCGTAGCTCTGGAATATTTTTAAATAATTCTTTTTATATTTCAATAATTTATATATACATCTTGAATGTTTGAGAATCGTTTGAGTTATAATGTTTGAATGGTGTCATTGAAGTGTATACTAAAAATGAATGGCCCTTATTTGACTGGGGTGATTTAAAATATGAAGCACATGTTTTCAAGGGACAGCCATAAATTTTACATAAAAAATAACATTTTGCCATTTGCGTCTTGAATGGGGATTAAGGATTACATAATTTATTGCTTTTGGCAGACCCAACATGTTATTCGTAAGAGCAGTCGTGCTTTGTTCGAATTGAAACAATGATCCACATATATAGCATTTCTTTGAATTTGGGGTTGAAAATCTAACAAGCATCTCAATAAATGATCTTTGCAGATATACAATATAGCTTGACCATTGTTTAAAGAGAAAGTCTCCTGGCCGCTAGCTTCGGATATTTACTACTACCCTTATAGTAATTACCCCAAAATTTTATCAAGTGATGGATGGATACCGAAAGGAACAATACAATAAAAAAATATTTTAAATGGTACTTACCAAAAAATGTCTATCACGCAATTTGTCATGGAATAACCAACACATCAGTTAAAGAAAAAATAATTGTATTTGTATCACTGCTGTCACACATAAAATTGTCACATCTTTCCTTGAAATAATCTATAATCACTGAAAACTTCTTTGAATAATCTTTTTATCACTAAATTTCACTTTGTTAGTTTTGAAATGCCTGAAGGTACTGAAAGGCGAAATTCGGGTCGTTAGCGAAAAAACTAATGGAAAATTATAAAATTCAAACAATTCAAATTTGATATTGAAATTCCATCAAGCACCCTCAGTCGAAACCCTTAACTCAATCTAATAGTTTTACATGATTATAGAATCACTAAAAACTTCACTAAATAATCGTTTTATCACTAAATTACACTTCCTTATTTTGGTATACACAACACTACAACTAATAGTTTTATATGAAATCGTTCAATATTTTTTTTTGGTGTGGTACTGATGGAAGCAATCTTCTGCATGGAGAGGAACCTGGCATTGTTTACACATGAAGAAAGTAAGTTTACGCTTGTTGGGGGTCGCACATACTCTGCAATTTCTTCTCACTGGCTTTTTGGTTTTCGGACTGATTATTTTTATCAGCACATGATTTTTTATCGTGCCGGAAAGTCTATCATCGGGATCAATGCGAGGAGTCATTACGGTGGCAGTAGATGGACCCGCAACTTCTTCTACTTCTTCGGCATCGTGATCTAGCCATGCATCCGCAACTTTTAAAATGAAGTTATTGAATCTAAATGTGCAAGTTGGATTTAATTTTTGGAACACGCGAAATGAATTAAATAATGCACAATGAAACAAATATAAAGTCGCCTTTTTGGTCCATTTGAATGTTTTCCTACTAATAGGGTTGTACGATAGATATTGGTCTGCGATATCTACCCCATTCATGTATTTATTATACTCAATTATCGACCTTGGTTTTTGTATAAATAAGCCTGTCTGTTTATCCCTTTTTCCTGTGTCAACCATCTCTGCCTGATGTATCGTGGAAATCATGCGGACATCTCGCTTCTTATTAGTTTTCCACACGTGAAGAAGGACATCACCCTTTCGTCGATGGATGGTTTCATATTTGTTCAACTTAGCATTTTTTAACACAGTAGGAAGACCACGATTCTTACGGATGGTACCACATATACGCGTTTTATATCCAAGAAGATTATTTGCCAGACGTACGCTATTGTAATAGTTGTCGGCATATACGTGATACCATTTATTCAGATATGGCGATAAGACTTCGGTGATGGTATTTTCCAAAGTACATGCAATTCCTGAATACAGTTTGAAATTGCAGATATATCCACTTATAGATTCGCATACCATTCTGTTTAAAATCCCGTACTTAATAATTTTCATCGGATTATAAACTCTACATTTGAGTCTTCCACGCCAAGGAATCATTCCTTCATCTAACGATAAATTTTGTTTAGGTGTATAAACTTCATTGAATTTTTTTTTGAAATATTCTACAATATTCTGAATTTTTATCAGACGATTAGGACTATCAGGAATCAATTCATTGTTGCAAAAGTGTAAAAACGTCATTATCTGTTTAAACCTATTTCGGGTCATAGCCTTTCGGAAATATGGTGTCTCAATTTTAGGATTGGTCGACCAGTAGTCGTTTATCGAATTTTTTCTCACAAGTCCCATAATCAACACCAAACCGAACCACCGTTTGAGTTCCTTTTTCGTCACGTCAACCCATTGAACCGTACGGGAAATATTTTTGTATTTATTTTGATTTTTCGTATGGTATCTGTTCGTCTCTTCTGCGATGATATCAAACAAATCATCACCGATAAATAGACTGGTGACATCTGCTACACTTTCATGGTTATTGGGTAAAAAATTTACCCCTTCGAAACCTTCGAAATCTTCATTATGACGCTGAGGGTCGTAATCTGTCCAATCCAAATTTATATTTAATGGTTCATCCTCGGAATCTTCTGAAGACGATAGTACATTTAATGTTCGCCTTTTATGTGGTCGGAATAGGGGACTCGATTCCGAATCGACATTATCCGAATAAAGATTATCAGCATCATTCATTTCAGAATCATCAGGAGCTTCGGATCTGTTGTCTTCGTAATTTTCTTCATATTGAGTCTCATCTCTATCATTCATGATTGGTTGGTCAATTTAGCGTTTGAAAAAAATTACAAAAAAGTATCACTGTATGTATATATCACAAATTAAATTATCACTATGTTTTAGGTTTTCCTAATTATTTTGCATCACTATAAAACAATATTGAATGATATAGAATTATTTTCGTCACTTATTTCGCTTTCGTAAAAATCAGAAAAAACAAACACGATATTATTTTGTAAAGAATCGTAACGCGGCCAAAGAAGAACTAAACTGACCTGAAAATGTAACCCATATTTATGCGTAAACGAAACAAAAGCTCTAGCAAAAAATGCATTTTTCCATGGAAATAATAACACGCAATCTTTGGGTCACCAAATGCTGACAGAGTAAAGAACTTTGATGTTGTCAAACAAATCGGCGAAACAAGCTACACACATTGTTTATGAAAAATTAAAAAAAATAGATGGCTAAAAAAATATTATTTGCTATGTATGTAGTTATTTCTATATTTATGATTTAAAAAAAATATTTTTCATATATTTGTTTGATATTATCAATTTTCATATCCCTAGCGACACCTATGTTTAACGGGAAGAGCAAAAATCATCACGTAAAGGACCTTTTTTTTTGTATGTAAACCGGGTCTCCAACTCGCACAGATATGTGCGGGCGGTCTTCTGCGAAACTTTTTCAAAACGCACTGATATGTGCGGGCGGACCTCTGTGTGTTAATTGAATACACATAAATAGGAAATTTAGGGAAAAAAGTTACAATATGAAGCTTTTTTTAGTCAGAGTCGTGGTTTTGAAAAATGCTGGAGTCGTAGTCGGACTTTTTTTCCCGACTCCACAGCCCTGGTCAATAGTCACAGATAAAAAGTTATAAAGAATTACATATTTTATTTACATTTCAACTTTTTTATTTAGTCTGAATTCAACACTAATAATAGTTTTAGAAATCTTAGTTGTAGGCATATTTGTAAAATGGCTCAGCAGGAAGATGAAGCAGTGATGACGAATTAGTAATATTGAGGTAAAGGGTATAATAAATAATGCTCACCATTGTTTCGGGATGCTCATGGCACACAAATGCTAACGATTTGACCACTCCTTTGACTGAGGGAAATAGGAGCACACTGGGGTGATTTTGAAGAAAGGGATAAATAGTCGGGGATATTAACGCTGCTATTTCGGGTCTCATGCGGTGCTGGACATCAAGTTGACAGCAGTGGTTGCCATTTTTCACCATTCGCTCAAACAGCGAGATGTCTAAGTTGAAATGACGGGTGAGATGATAGGTGGCTGTGGTAGGCCTCAGTTGTTGGTGATCACCTGCAGGTTTAAAATGTTTTGTGAGCAGCAAAATCACGAGTCGAACGACAAACTGGTTGACGTTTTAAAAGCTTATCAAATATGATCTATTTCTCCACCATACTAGAATGTAGTAGTTAATGTCATCAATGTACTTCTCAGCAAAGAGACAGTAAACTCCCTTTAGCGTTCTTACTTGGAGAAGTTTTAACAGTTTTTTTTACAGAACACAAAATTTCCAAGGTCAAATAAGAATTTTCATAATTATATTATATGTAGATACATATTTTATATTTGTGCATTGAAAAAAGTAACATTTGCACTAGTTAACCGACAAAATACGAAGTCATTTTAACGCTTTTCAATAGTTTGGTATTAAATATGTTATTTCATATTCGATTGCCAATTAACAAATGCAAAAATTTGTGCACTCCCTCAAGGTAAGCAATCAAAAGACATTTTGATTTCGGGTATTTCACCAATAGCAATTGAAAGAACCATGCCTCAAATATTGTATAGGTGCCTAGTCCCCAATAACACTACGCTATAGATGAGATATTAACTGTTGTACCTATTTTTTTATAAATAAGTTTGATGTATGTTTGGATTGATGCATTATTGACACATTAAGTGCGGGAAGGGTATTAATACCCGTTATTCCGACTGATGGTTAACTGCGGGAAGGGTATTTTAACCTTTTACAGTCTTCTGCTCAAGGTCTGAAAGGATAGCGATACCCGTTTTTTTTCACAAGAATTTTACTATATCTTGCTTATGAGGTTTCATTTGACCTATTTTTACAAAAAATAATGGTTTTTCAAGAAACAGGGTTACCACAAACTATGTTTCATTTTTGTAAATAAAAACCCTCATTCTGATTCTGCTTCCTGCTGTGAACCATTTTTAGTATATAAATTTAAATTTCATGTCTACTACCTACACTACCGAATGATAATTTTTAATTTAATTTAATTTGGATTTATATCATTATATTACAATTTTCATTAAAAATAGTATGTAAAATTATAGTTTCAATATGGTAAATATTTTATTTTTCAATCAATGTCCGCTTCTTATGTGGAGCTTATGGCTTCCTAATGGAGGTATCAAAACTTTTATTTTCGAGAACTGCTTGTAACTATTGATGATAGAACATGTGCCTTGCATCGCTCTTGCAAAGCCCCGCTTATAGGAGAAGATAGGTTGGACAGATTTTTTAGACAACACCAACACCCATGCCTTCGAACAGAATCGATAAATCGACTGAAAAAATGCTGCTCGTATTGTTACTCGCAACCGTGAGGTCCGTCACGGAAATCAACAACATTGATTACTGCATGAAGGGACCCGACAGTATGAGGAAAATATATATTTTATTAGTTGGGAAAAAAACAAAAACAAGTTTCGCTACTAGATTCATATGAATACGTGTATTATTTTATGTGAAATAACAACATATAAAATAAAAACACATTAACCTGGCGGCTGTCTGGTCAGCCCTGTACCCAAACGAACATCTGTCGGTCATAAATTATGAAACCCAAAAAAGTTGTAACCATCAAAAGCTCAATGGCTCACTGACAATGATGCGATTGACGGCTAATATTTAAAACAAATCCCTTTTGAGAAGGTTGTCGGCATTGCGAAGGAAATGTGACGAAGCAGTAAATTATTATTTTTCAACTAAGTTCCTCCGTATGTGACAAGTTGCTCATAAAACATTTTGACAGAATTTTGAGGTCCAATATTTTCTCCTTTGCTTTGTAATGAATGAACTCCAATAATGACTTATGTAATGAATGAAGGAATGAATAAAATGAACTCCTATGAATGCCCGGTCCGTGGTGCAGTGTCAACGTGGTTGGCTCGAGTTGATTCACGTACAAGCGGATTTTTTCAATCGATAAATCTGTTCAAAGGCATGGGTGTTTGTGTTGTTGGTAATCCCTTCCCACCTTTCCGATCCCAAAGAGCATAGTGACAACGATTAGCTTATAACTAGTCTAGTCTAGTCTAGTCTAGTCTAGTCTAGTCTAGTCCTGTCCTGTCCTGGTCCTCGTATCCTTTCCATCCCTACTCTCTTCGAAAAAGTGAGGTTGAGCAACTGAGTAACAAGCAGTTCTCGTAGAAAAAAATATGTTGAGATAAAATGCGTGAGGAGTCCATATGCTCCAAGTTGGGAGCGGACATGGTTAAAGAAATAAGTTTTGAAATGTTCTATATCTATACCTGAATGAAGTATTTTTGCAGAAATATGGTTTCTACCTTGACAGTGTTTGGTCGTTATTTGATTACTCTCTGTGCTCATTTTTATAGTCATTCACATTCATTTTAAAGCCAACAGTGAATTAAATAAGTTGTAAAATCCCTTTTACGCATGGCTTCACGGTATAATGGAAGTGATGACGATATATTCGCAGACAATTTATCAAACTATTCGTGTCACAGTGAAGTATAGTTTTAAACAATATCATCAGATGATGTGCCTGCAGAGCCAATCCAACTTAAACAACCGAGAACGTCAACCGGTGAACAGAGAGCACGAGCTTCTAAATTTGATCCACCTGAGTGTTTGACTTTTGATATAAAAAAAACTAAAAGATTGGAAAAATTGAAAGCAAGGGTAAAAAAACAAACGCGCAATGGCAGTGTCGAGCGTGCGCAGCAAAGAAGAAAAAAGTTTAACTTGCTGAATATGTGTTTTCTTGTGATATACCCCTTCATAGGGGCAGTTATTATCATCAATACTATACTCTCAAACATTTAGATTTTTTTATAACTTTAAATAAAGCTTGTGCAATTGTTTAATGTGTGTAATGTGTATTTTTAAGTGTAAGACGTAATTTAAAATTAGTCTAAGAACTTCTAAAACTATTCGATGATAATACTAGTGGTTCTATACTTGGTGAATACCATATTGAAAAAATTAATTAAATATGTATTTTAAAAGTTATGGCATTTTATGTAAATTCGCATTATTTCCGTGCGATGTCGATTTTTTGCAGACGAGGAGTGCGATTGTTGCCTGCTGGTAATGTGTTAAAATCAATGCTTTAAAAATTTTAAAAAGCCTTTTGATCAGGGCTGTGGAGTCGGAGTCTTGGAGTCAGAGCTTTTTGGCCGGAGTTGGAGTTAGAGTCGGAGTCGGCGCGGCGCTTTGGCCGGAGTCATACTTGGAGTCGGAAATTTTGAAAAGTTTGAACTTTTTATTTTTGCATTTAATATGTCAAATTCGGCTTTTGGCCGCATTGATAGGGTTGGTATTTAATTGAATACACATAAATAGGAAAATTAGGGAAAAAATTGACGATATTATCCTTTAGTCGGAGTCGGAGTCGTTTTTTTACCGACTCCACAGCCCTGCTTTACATAGTTCAGTAGGTTATTAAATAAAATAATAATTAAAATATGGATAACAATTTCAAATACCTATCATGATAAGATGTTTACAAGCAGTACCCATTGATGATATGATGTGACTCTCCATTACTTCAGCAGCCTCTTCGACAATCACTTAAAAAAATATAATTTGTAATTAGTAAAAATTTTGTTTAGATGTTCCATCGCACGCTTACAATAACCAGGGCATTGGATTTAACCTTTTGATTAGTATCGCCGTACCGGTACGGCGCTAGTATGTTGTCATCTATTATCAATTGCCATTCTCTTATTGTTTATTGAAATGTTATTATTTTTTCATATATTGAAACTAGAGGTGTCAATCAGTGATTTTTGGTAGTCACATTATTTTTATTATATGTATGTTTGAAATAAGCAAGTGTGTTATAAAATCGTGGAAGAAATATCAATTCCTTCAATAAGTAATAATATTCTTCTTAGATTTAAATATAACAAAAAAAAATAATGTTTTTTAATTTTTTTGTTAGCTATCAATATTTTATTAAATTTATAGAAAACAACCTAATTTTATCCAAATTCAACTCACCACTCAAAAGGTTAAGCATGATCCCAATAACAGGGTGTTCAACAATCTTCCAACAAAAACAGAAGGGTTTTATGTCCCATCCACATATCTTCGAAAACAAAATAACACTCATATAGTGAGGCTTAAAACATATTATTTGAATAAAAATATCGCTACATGAATGCAATCATAGGACAATCTTCATCATATATGCAATGAATAAGTTTAAAGAAAACAGAATGATTCCACTTAGGCCTGCTGCACCTGACAGTGTCATTCTGATAAATATGACACCATTGATGCAGAAAAGTGTCTATTCTGCAACACATATACTGGGTTGGTATTAAAAATTTCTCCTATACCTAGCATAGAACAAAATATGAACAAGAATGCCAGTCAGAAGTCGATAGTTCTCTATTTAACTGTCTGTAATAAAAAAAATGTATAAGATCATGCAAAGCAGAAAATGCAGTAGTCAGTTCTCGACTTACGACCACCTCGACTTACAACCATTCAGACTTACGACGGAGACCAAAATTTTGTTTTTTAATATAAAATGAAAAATAATTGCTGATTATTGACAACGCTCCGGGTCATCCTTCACACTTAGGCGAATCCCATCCAACACAACAAGCATTTTACAGCCGATGGATCAAGGGGGTATTGCTAACTTTAAATTGCATAATTTAAGAATTATTTTTGCGCAAACAAAGTTATAGAAAAAGACCAGACATTGAGGGAATTTTAGAAAAACAACATCTTTCAAGCAATTAAAAAGATGGTCAAATGTAAAGACATCATGTATGAATGGAACAAACTATTGAAACATAATAATAATATGAATTTTAATGGAGAAAATGAAGTAGGATAGGTAACGGATATCATTGTGCAATTTACAGTATCGAGTTTAACTTGATTGTGGTAATATTCTGAAAGAAATACCACTAACGTAACACGCATTTCTTACGTCTATCAATTAATTATTTTTTTGTATGAAATTTGACTTACGTCCTAGGTGGTGGAACGGAACCGCGTCGTAAGTCAGGAAATCACTAAACTTGCAAACATACTATTATAAGGATCTGGACCTGTTTCAAATTTAGAATTGATTAATAATTCAAATTATTATCCTTCTATTGGAAATAAATAATAAACATTTTAATTATTCAATCAATTCCATTGAGATTCGATATTATTTTTATCCAAGCCCCCCCCCAAATTTGGAGCATATGGTCATATAATGAAGCATTTCAATAAAACGTTGCTCTATGATTGAAATTATGCTGCGCATTTTTGGATTGATCAGCTCAACCTTTGAATTTTCCGCGCAGCAAAGCCTTTCAGCTTAGTGGGAACATTGGCTGTAGTGCAAAACATTTCTTGACTTTTTAATTGGGATTTGAGCTCACGGGAACCACAACTGAAGACAACATCGTTAACCACTCGGCAACAGACATTGCAATAAAAACGAACTTTACATATCTATGGTATTTTCAGTTGACAATGCTCGCCATGAGCGAAACCGGTCCTGATCAAATAAATTTTATGTGGAAAAAGTACTAAAAATGTATTATTATTTGTATCTATGGTATTATAAAAAAATTCTGTATGCAAAACTTGTAACAACTCCGACATAGCAGTGGAAATTTTGTTTTATGGAGTATTTTTTACGCTTTTACGTGTAAAAATCCTATTATACCCGCATAAAACAGGAAATTTTATTAAAAGCTGTAAAAAGTTTTAAAACTTAGATCGATCACAAGTCACGAGTAAAAAGAAACTAACTTTTTTGTCTAGTTTTTTAACCTGCATCGCTCGGGCATCAACTGGCCAAAAATACTTTTATAAACTTTTATTTATCTGGCACACAGTTTTAATTTAGTTCAATATGAGTGATCGGTACGAAAATTGGAAAACTACAATAACAAAAAGGACATCTACATTTTAATTATTAGAGCAGTGAGTTTAGAACCTTATCAACCTGTTACAAGTCAGCAACCTCATTCGAGCACTTTGAATCAACATTATTTAGACCTATTTAATATCTCAACTCACTATTCTACTGCATGACTAAGCAAGCTTAGTTGGAGGCAATGGTTGAGGGTCGAAGTTGTTGGGATTGTTGTAGAAAAATAGAAGTAGATCACTAAGTTAAATTGCTATTAAAATGTAAATTAGCGAAAATGTAATGTTAAAACAAGTTTCAATAAATCGAGTGGGTTTGCTATAATTATCGGAATTTTTGAAAATATTAATGACCATATAATAACATTGGAATATATCAAATAAATATAATAAAACCAGGGCTGTGGAGTCGGAGTCGTGGAGTCATACTATTAAAACGTCAAATTTGAATTTTTTGAATTTTGTACTTTTCCATGAATTTTTTTCGCTAACGACCCGGGTTTCGCCTTTCGGCATCTTCAGGCATTCCAAGTGCACGGATGTAGTAAACAGTTTGTATCGTTTATATACAAAACTATAAGTAGATCACTAAGTTAAAAGGTTATTAAAATGTAAATTAGCGAAATTTTAATGAATACAAGTTTCAATGATTTAAGTGGGTTTGTTATAATTACGGGGATTTTTGAAAATATTAATGACCAGATGATAACATAAGAATATTTAAAATAAATCTAGGGTCCTATCCGACTTCTCGTTAATGAGTTGATTGATTTCAAGCCTTTATTATTATATTACATTAATGATAGTAAGTGAATTGATATTTAATAATAGCAAGTGCTTGAATTGTAAATAAATGACAATTATTAATAAATGACAATAAATTAAAAATAACAATTATTTAAAAGGGTACAACAATGGCGAACTAGGCAAATAAAGTTGCTCGTTCAAAATTGGCAGACCGTTGAGCTGAGCTCGATTGATCTCGAAGATTTCTTGATAAAATAGTTTAAACTCACCCCTGTTAGTATGTAACAAATCAATCAAGCACCCTTAGTTGAAATACTTAATTATTACAACGTAATAATAATATGCATTTTAATTGAGTAAATAAAGTCGACATAAGGAATATCATTGTATAATTTGCTTATTATTGTATTATAAATATATTACTTTAAGTAAATATTCTGAAATAAATAGCACAAACGTACCTCGAACTTTTCATTATTTTTTGTATAAATTCGACTTACGACCATTTCGACCTACGTCCTAGGTGGTGGAACAGAACCCCGTCGTAAGTCGAGAACTGACTGTAATCCCAAAGCTAATATTTTGAGATTGTCTTACTGTTGCATTCGTGTATCAATCTTCTCCCAAGGTGTGGATATTTTATGGGCTGAGGGATTATTGGTGAATCTATTGAGTGAATGTCGTTTAGAACAGTGTTCCCCAACCGGTAACCCGCAGCCCAGTGCTTTTTCAATCATTTATTATAAGCTCAAACACTTGAAATCAATCAATTCAATAATAATAGGTCGGACAAAACCCACAAATTATTTATCAACATTTCCATGTTATTATCTGGTAATTGGTATTTGCGATACTACATTCAAAAAACATGATAATTATAATTTACCCCCTTTTTCCATTGAAACTCATTTACATCAAATTATCGCTAATTCATATAGATAACCTTATAAACAATTAAACTTTGTGATCTACTTTTATTTTTGTACATAAACGATACAAACTGATTAGTACCCGTCGGTTCAAGTACAATCGTGTAATTGAAATGCCTGAATATGCCGAAAGGCGAAACCCGGGTTGTTAACGACAAAACTCATGTACGTACAAAATTCCAACGATTCCAATTTGATATTTAAATACCATCAAGCACCTTCATCGAAATTCTTACTTAAAAAATTATAAATATGAAACCATTGTTATTTCAGTATTAGAGGTTCGCAATTTTATTTTCTTTTACTGGTCTGCAGGTGTAAAAAGGTTGGAAAACACTGGTTTAGAAGACAAAAAGTAGAAGCAGTACAATCAAGACAGGATATTAGACTAACCTATGCGTATTTGTAGAGATTTCAGAAGCTTTTGCATCTTTGCCGCACCCGTTGTAGTTATGCCTATCACTCTGACACTGCTCAAGATTTCTCTATCGGAAGCTTGAAGCAGCTCATCGTAATTCTCTTTGGCGCGCTTGTAAGGTATCTGGAAATAATTGGGATGGATAAAATATAGGGAAAATCTAGGAAAGAAATATGATCCCATATTTCTTTCCTAGATTTACAATTTCAACATTACTGTTACATTATTTCAAATTATAATCACATTAAAAATAAATTAGTAACAATTTAATACTTGCGATGGATTCGGCAGAAGTTTGTTTTAACATAATATTTAAAATAACTTAAATTATTCCACGTATCGTGCTACTATTGGTGCTAATTATTTCAGGAACCATTGCGATAGTAAAATAGTCTGCCTTATAAATTGGTTGATTTTTATAAATTTTATACTACACCTATCCCTCGCTTAACACGGAAGATAGGTTCTGCTAGATCACCGTGCTAAGCGAAACCGTGTCAAGCGAGACTAACAAATGTATGAAAAAGAGAGGATAGGTTCTTTTTTAGACAAAAGTAGGTATGTAGAACTTCTGAAAATTTATTGAAATATTATGAACACGGATAAAATACATTATTCAATGTCACTATCACTAGTAGATATCAATAGAGGAATTTTCTTTCTTTTTATTGGCTGAATGTCACTACTACTTTCAATTAAATTTTCTGTTATATTCCGTCGTCGTTCGGTAAAAAATCGGTAATTTTTGGGTCTTCATCTTTTTTGATAATCTTGTAAATCTCTTCATTTCTGGCACGCATTGTTTAATTTCTCGTTGAAATTTCAAAACTCGATCCATATCTGGATCATTATTAAGGAAATGTATTTCTATATTTCTTGCCATTTGCAACCCATCTTTTATTGTTTTAGCAGTAATCGTTTAAATTTGACCAGAACTAACGGTGTCGCTTTCAGTATCGTGTCAGATTTCAGGAGGAACACTTGTAGACATATCAATTAATTCTTCTTCATTTAACTTTTGTTCTTCAAACTTTCTTTAATGTTGAAAACCATTTTTTTTCCCACTGAAAGTGAAAGCGTGTTAAGCGAGTATCGTGCTAAGCGAGGGATGGGTGTACATATTAACTACTTTCTTATTCCACTGGTTGGTAGATTATCGAAATTGAATGTTATATTAAAATTTACACACAACCCAAATGAATAGATCTGAGAGCTGCATACACAGCGAGTTTTTCATTCACGCCAGTCACCTAACTTCACTCCAAAAAAAAAAGGGGGGGCAATACCATTTCTTCATAGAAGTATCTGTTGTAGCGCTCCACAACTGGTTGAAGCCATTGCCAATAGAGCCCCCATCGTTGTTCGATATTAAAGCTTGAAGCGGTATGAATGTCCGAATCGCAATATATATATTCCGTGGACTCGGGCTTCCTTAACTGCATCTGGAGAAAATAATTCATTTTTAGTTCATATTCTGAAATAAGTTTTGTTCTATTCAAAAGAAGCAGCCATGAGTTTTAAGAAAAGTTATTAGTAACCATTGTAATCCTAAATGTCAGATGAGGTGGTGGAGTGGCAAAAACCTTGCGCGAGATAATCTATGAGAATCAATTTTTTTGATCAAAGTTTTAGTCGTTCGTGTCATTTCTCTTTGGATTTATCTCAAGTGAATCATGGTAATGATTTCAACAGGAACCAGATATGTTACAGTATGTAGGGTAAAGAATCACAAGAAAGTATAACAGGACAAGCGAAATAAAATTGCATAAAAGAATTTATAAAAATAAATTTATATCAGTATTGCCAATATGTATTTTAATGTGCAGGGTGTTCGCCGAGAAGTTTACTATTTCTCTCAGCGATTCCATTGTAACACTGGGTGTATGTGAAGTTGTACTATCTTATTGTAACCATATGTTTATTAAGCCCAAAGCATCGAATTCTGGTGATATCAATCATGTTACAATACATAACTTTCTTCATTTAAAGTAACCGTAGAAGCACATTCATCTTCAATAAGATAATCTCAACTAAGATAACTGATTAATTGATGATGTTTGAGATGAGCGAAACTGGTCCTGATCCAAATTCCCCATAGCCAATTTGTTATAATAGTATAATATTGATTTATAATATCTTAACATAAGAAAGAAGTCATAAATTTGCCTCATTGACCATATTTGATAAAATTTACAAACTGTCAAACTAAAACTAGCCTTATGAATAAAATGACTGACCATTTAATTTATATACATTAAAAATCCTTTAATTCGAACTATGTAATTCGTAATTCGAAATTTTCATAATTTGGTCAGTCCCAATATTGACTACTCATAGTAAATTCTACCGTTAATTCGAAATATTGCATAATTCGTAATTCGAAATTTTTCCAGTTAGTTTATTAGGTTAAGAGTTAGTTAAGAGTAACGCCTTGTTTTGAAGAGTAAAGCTTATGAAAAACCATTAGTGTAAGTGAGACATCTATATAAAGTGAAGTAATGTAGGTAAAATCTCAAATTCGAGCAATTATAACAATATTGCAAGAGAGACATCTATATATTAGGTATTTCTCTTCACTACAATGGTACCGATTGTTTTTTTTTATTGATTCCGAAATTCGTAATTCGAATTTTTCAGAAATCCGGTCCCTTGAGTTTCGAATTAACGGACATTTACCGTACCAAATGTTGTAACATAAATTACTAACCATTTTATACTGATTCAGTGCCTACTAACCATTTATAGTAATTTACTGACTATTTATTATTACACCATAATCAAATTTACATTTGTAATATTGTTTTGTGGCAGCAATGATCATAGGTGTTTGTTTATAAGGAAAATAGTTTAAAATTAGTTGCATACTGAAAAGGGCGGAAATACAAAGAGCATCAAAAACAAACCATTAAGAAGTTTTTTTCATTTCTTAGAATTGTAGCTCTCATATAGGCTTGTTTTTTATCTTCAACACTTGTGCTAGTTTGAATTATTTTACACATTTGCTCTAATTCATCGGTCAATGATTCAACTGCAAAAAATCTTGCATCTGGAACATGACGCATTTCAATATCTTCATCATCTAGATCAAGACGTCTCCGTCTATCTTCATCTTCGTCGGACTCACTTAAATCATCAGCTTCATTTGCAGTAGAAAATGCCGATTCTTCAAAATTATTTGTTATGGTAGCTGTATCTTCAACCATGTCGGACATCATCAACCAATTCACAAGAGGAAATCTTTTATTTCCTATATTGAATGGCTCCAAGAATTTAACTAAATCAATTTCAATGGTCGAGCTAAACTTGGCAAGATCGACGATTACCCTATGAGATTCAATCAAATTTATCCTGTGTCGCAATCGGCCCATATCCTGTGATATTGAAAAAAAATTTGATTTGAATGGATTTTTCTTATACTCTTTCTGGTTTTTCTGTGCCAACCGACGGCATTGTAAATTGTACATCTGAAGTGCCTCATTTTTAGACTGGCCACCAATGCGCACGAGATTTTCAGTTACATCCAGAAGCCCCTCCAAGAATTGATCTAGGGCGTGGTTTGTGTAACAAACAACTAATATGGGTCTTCTATAAGATGCTTCATTCATGAGAAGAGTTTTGGCAATTTTGAGACCGACAAACGTCTTCCCTGTTCGGGGGGGTCCTTGAATAGTGACAAACTCTTTTGTCAATGCCGTCTTATAAGCAGCATACTGGCTTTCATCCAAGCCTACCTCATCAACGGGGGGCCATAAATGTTCATATAGAATAGATACATACGCTCCGTTGCAAATCGAGTATCTTTGTCTACCATTTAGATATTCCGGATGATCTACGTGAGGCTGAAATGTAAAAAAAAAAAAAAATACTTACTCTGTATATTGGAAGACGACAAAATGTGAGCTGTCAAATATTGGTTTAACCCGTGGCGGACGAACGTCACATATGTTGTGCCAGGAAAAGAAAAGGCCCGTACGCGTTTGGCACGACTTATGAGTCGGCAACTTTCAACTGATGATTAAACAATAAATCTCTTGCACACAGGGGTGATTATTGTTTTAAAATATTGCCTAATCTATCTTGCTACTACAAACTCCTTGAAATTGTCAGAAATAATAGATTTAAATATAAAAACATCGATTTCTCGAACAGCTACAATTTTTCGATTTTACCAGTCAGTGCGCTTTTTCTTTTAAAAGTTCGCGCGAACTCTCGCGCCTGCGCAGTTCGTATATAATTTCATTTGCGGCTGCGCATATGACGGAACTATTTTTCGTGACAGGCACTTCGCGGTATTGTATATATTTTTCGCGCGATCTATATTTAATGTTTTTATACTTCGTATTGTATAGAGGGACACATTTAAATCAAAAACTATCGTGTATTTATTCTAATTGTGTCGACTATTGTGTTTACTAAAAAAAATATTGGGTGTATTCAATATTTAAAAACATTGTGATTTGCACAATGCTCAAATGTAATTCAAAGAAAAATAAAAAAAACTTTTACAAGTTTCATGTGCAAAGATTGTGATGTCGCTCTTTGTCGTTATCTTTTCTACAAAATTCATCACTCTTCAAAAGATTTTAAAAAATCATTAATTATTATTTCTCCTTAGGTGTATGTGTTTTGAACATTTGGTGATAAATGTCTCGATATTAAATTATTTATCTGTTTCCCCGTAACTAAGTGAGTAATATATGTTCAGGCGAATACTATATTTTATGAATAAAAGTTGATTTTGTCAGAACTCACTCGGTTAACATCATTGAAAATTTCTAATGTGATTTTATAAATTTTTTTCTCTCTGTTTTTATGACTACAATGTTTTCATCTTGTTTTTAATTAATTAATGATTAATATTATGTATTTACATGTATGTATATATATAAATACATACACGTATTTATATTTGTCAAATACATGGCGCATTGGCATCAGCTGTAATGCCATGATTTGCTTTTTCTTAAATAAATAAATAAATAAATGTATGTTTCGAAGTGACAACGACCATCGAATGAGTTCGTCGCAGGGCTCTTAATTTGAAACAGTCTAATTATAGATAACAAATACGTCATGGCGACAAGCATTGCTTTTTTTGTTAGAGATTTGTTTGTTTAATGAATTGTGGCTTCATGTGGTATTTCTTTCGGGTTTTTAGTGATATGACATATTCTTTATGTGTCTGCCTGCAATCAATATCAATCCAATTATTTTTAATCCCTCTATTTATTACGATAACACGAAAAATAACATAATAACATAATTCGTGCTGTTATTTGAGTGAACATGTTGAAGCGTGTGACGGGTTAATGAATTTATTATGAACAGTTTAAATATATTGCAAGGTTTAAATATATTAAAGATAAAATTCTAATTGTTTGAATTTAGTACTTTTCCATGAGTTTTGTAGCTTACTCAGGCTAGCCTTTTGGTGAGTGATCACTTGTTCTATGCGAATATTGGGGTTAAAATTTTACATCATAACACAGGTGATTAAAAATTATTGTATCAGGAAATACAAGAAATATAGAATACTGAATAGTTTGTAAATTTAAAATGGGCAACTTAATCTTTCTTCCTTCTTATAATTCACCAGAAGAAACAATAGCCACATGCACATTTGCTTTCTACAATATAATTAAAAGAAAAATAAGCCAAAAAAGTGACCACACACTTAAAAACTGTAGATCTTGGATACAGTAGAACCTAAATTATCCAGATTTTCGGTAATTCGGATTGTTCAAAATATTTTTTTACAAATTTGCTGATTTGCACGTGGAGGAAAGACTCCTGTCACTGTGCGTCATTAATAAAAATTATTCATACTGAATATCAATTATGATTTTTTTCAACTCCCCAGATTTTTCGTTATCTGGACTACTTTCCTCCCCAATTAGTCCGGATAATCGAGGCTCTATTTCATTAATAAAAAATATAGTAACAGATGGCATGGCATATTTTACCCATAATAGTAAATTGCTCATTTTACACTAACAATGTGTCTACATTTAAATCCTTTAGGTCCTGGTAAATTCTATTTTTTATAGGTCGCCTGTTGAATGAATGTGGAATATTTCATAAAGAAACGCTGACAAAGTTCTAGCATTTATACATTAGTGAGTTGAAAATGTTCGCCGAGCTGGCTGGACCAGTAAAAGTACAAAATATGTACTACACTACTATTTTTAGTTGGTTACTTACGTCAACGTCAATAATATATTTTTTCATTGGAAAGATATCTGACAAAGTGGGTTGTTGCAAGGCTTTCAACACATGATAATACGGTAAGAAGTAAACTTCACTCTCTACCATCAAGTAACTTCTGCTTAATTGGGCACCTTCAAAATAATCATCCATCTCGACAGTTATCTAAAATAAAAATATACAATCAAGTGAAATTGAATACTGCTTAGCCGGTATTCATGCAAGACTTATAAAGGTGGGACAAACAAATAGTAATAGAGATAGTTTATAAAAAAAAAATTATTTAATCTTTAAATTATTTGCCTATTTTTATAACCAATTGTTTTGTCACATGTTTGATATTAGTCTTGCTTAGTTTTTGTGTAAATAAATCTGTATTTCTTAACAATTGAAAATCATGACGATGAGCGAAACTGGTCCATATCTAAAGAAATTTGTTGTGGAATAAGTACAAAAAACGTCTTATCATATTTTGGTACAGTGAGAATTTTAAACTTACGCAATTAACTAAATTTAACCAAGCTGATAAATAGCCATACACTTACTACAAGCCACCGACTCAGACTTAAGACTTAATTATTAGGTAATTAACTATTAATTTCCTCCAAATAAACCTTTATTATTCAACCAATGGATCAAAGTGTAATAATTACATTTAAAAATTATTACCTACAAAATACATTTAGGCAATCGGTTACAGCTTTTGACGAGACAGAATGGAAGATCGTAATCCAATTTTGGAAAAGGGTTTTTAAAAATACTACTGTTGCCTCGAGTGATACTTCAATGTAATAAGTAATATCAATATAGGTACGATAGATACAAATAGAGTTTGAATATGTCAAGAATAAAAACAGAATTTACTATGTACCTGAATAAATAATATTTCCCTCAAATGTTATCTTAACCTTCGCTGCACGGTGATATGTATTTACTACAACTCGACTCTAATACTGAGAATATTTCTATTAAATATAATAGATACTGATCTGAGAATTTTTGTATTCCTCAGTAATGTTATTAAGTATTAAATAAAATTATAGTTATGTATGGTTATTCATTTGCAGCGATGGAAATAAATAATTAGTGGAAGAATCGGGCAAAGAATCACCCATACACACAAACGTATTCCAATTTATGCGCGAGGGCGAGCGTACTCTTGCAGGTGTTCAGCCCCGGCGCGAAAGCGCATGCGTAGAAGTGATCGACTTCGAACTAGCCAATCATTTCGTCATTACGAATTCGACTGCCGACGGGTGAAGACGTCGGAGCGGCAGCTAATTGCGATGTTTTTTTCTTCTTTTCAGACACTTAGATTACAAAAATTGTTATATTTCAACTTCAACCATAGTCAATCAAAGCAATGTTTAGAAATACTCACATTTTTCCGGTTTTTAAATAACTTTTTCATATGGTGTAGTAAATACATATCACCGGAGCTCACGGAAGTTTTTAGCACAGTATGGGGAGGGTTAAGTGTATGTGGGAAAACTCATTTTGCTTGCATCTATCCTATGAAACTAGCACATTATTTTTAAAAATGTTGGCATTTAAGTTTTCCTGACTTATGCGCAAAACTTTGACAAGATATTAGACAACTACCAAAAATGCTCAGATGACAGGATCAATGTTGAAAAAATGTTTTGGAAGCTTACCTGACCTAGTGCAATATTGTCCCTATTGCTGACAGTAGCAAATCGAATTGATTTGAATTCATCATCAGTGAAGCATACAAGGGAGCCAAACATAAACCTTTTTGCATTGACCATGTTATTTTTACTCTTTGCTTTTTTTTTCTTTACATCAGTATTGCTCAAGCTCTGATTGAAAATCACTATCAATCCAATTCCCCCTCCACGCATGACTGTCAATCCACCGAAGACTACTTTCTTATATAGCCTGAAACAAATTGATTGAAAAATGGTTAATGAACAGAACATTGGAACAAGCAGACATCTCAGTCAATGCATTACTGTAGGGCAGCGGTTTCCAAACTGAGAGGTGCAGTATTTTTACTTTAACCAGAAAAAGACACACTGCATGAGGTAAATATCCCAGAATATTATTTGAATAAATTATTGCCCCACTTGTTTGTGGATTTTGGCTTTAAGTTTGTCAAACTTCTATTTTTATTTTTTTTATGATCAAGCCACACGCAAATCCAATAAGAAGCGCGAAATGGGCGGGATTGTACGGAACTTTTTTAGTACTTATTCCACATAAAATTTATTGGATCTGGACCGGTTTCGCTCATAGCGAGAATTGTCAACTGATAAGAAATAAAGTCAAAGTTGCCGGCTGTTATTCCGGGGTAATATAGGTATAAAAAATGGCTTCCGCCGAGACCAATGCACACACACAGCCAAACGGTTGGCCGTCTCTACGGTGCATACTCTCGAATACACTCAATCAACACGTGCCAGACAATACACGCACAGCACGCCGACTTCCTGTGTGCTACATTTAGCGAGCGCTATGCATTGTATCACCTAGCAACCAAATATTTATGTAAATATTTCGTTCATATATTTTTTTTGCAAAACTAATATATAATCTTAGTTTGCATTTTTTCGGAAAAACGATATCTGTAATTTTGTATGAGATTCACGCCCCCGTTTACACTAATTCATATAACACGGTCCCGACCATAGTGTTATCGGGGGTTTTACTGTACAATGAAACAGTTATATTTATACAAAGTTTATGTAAGAATTACAAGGTATGACAAACAATTGGTATTACAACTAAGCAAATAAATTGAACCAGAATGGAAGATAAAAGATCATAATTAAAATGTTGAAGGCCTCTTAGCAATGCAAGCTATTACATCAAAAATCAATTTAGTATGTATAATCATGGGAAAAGTAAAAACCAAAATAAGTGCATTCATTTGCATTTACCTTATAATTCTTACTTAAACTTAGTATAAATACCATTGTTTCTTTCTACAGATAGTCCTCGACTTATGACGGTTCGACTTACAACCATTCGCACTTAAGACCAAAAAAAATAGCATTTTTATTTTAAATTACGGTGCACCTTTGTCAACCCTGATTCATGCGTAAATAAAAAAAAACCCTCAAAGAAATCAATATTGATATGTTACCACCAGGGCTGTGGACACGGAACCGTGGAGTCGAGGCTTTTTGTCCGGAGACGGAGTCGTCGCAGCGATTTGGCCGGAGTCGGAAGTTTAGAAAAGTTCTAACTTTTTATTTTTACATTTAATTTGTCAAATTTGGTTATCGGCCGGATTGGTAGGGTTGATATTTAATTGAATACATATAAATAGGAAAGTTGGGGGGAAAATAAGTGACGATATTAAACTTTTTTAGTCGGAGTAAGTGTTTTTGGTCAATGTTGGAGTCGGAGTCGTGGTTTTGGTAAATTCTGGAGTCGGAGTCGAATTTATTTTACCGACTCCACAGCCCTGGTTACCAGTACATTACTGCTCAAAGAAAAAAGGGTGGATGACATAATTTACATATTTTTGAATACTGGTTTTGGAATTTATTTATTCCAGCAGTAAAACAATATTGAAATCAGAAAGGAATTCCATTCAATATACTTTTAATACTAGACAATGCACCAGGACATCCACCCCATATCGGTAATTTACATCCTAACATTAAAATCGTGTATTTTCACCCTAAATGCCACCAGTATTTTACAGCCCATGGACCTGGGAGCTATTGCCACATTTAAATCTTATTATTTAAAAACTACATTTGCCCAAGCAATTGTAGCGCTTGACGAGAGAAAAACGTTTAAAGAGTTTTAGGAATAATTTTAATATTCATCAAGCAATTAAAAATATTGGAAAGGGATGGCAAGAGGTCACATCATCATGCATGTATGGAATATGGAAAAAGCTTACTAAACGTTTTGAAAACATAACTCAGTCGCAATTTGAAAAGAAAATAAAAACAACTTTACAAATCTCATTGTAGAGCTTTACGAGAAACTTGATATTAATATTGATCGTGAAGACATAGATAGACCAACTTATAGAAAATGATTTGAAAGATCTTACAAATGAAGAAATATTATTCATCGAAAATCAAATGGTTGAAGAGACTAAAAAAAAGAAATGGTCTTGGAATCTCCAAAAAAAATTTGTGTTGAAAGAAATGGAAGCACCATTCCTTCAAATTTACCAACTAATGCAAAAATTTGCAAAAATGGGTTCCGATAACGAAAGATTTTTGAGTCTAAACCGCCCGATCTTGCTTGCTACAAAGAAATATACAGGGAAAAAAACAACTCACTAAATTTAAAATTGGTTTGATAAAATGTGTTTTTTAAAAAGACTACTCCTGCTTCTTCCACTACTGATGGATTGGTACTTATATAAGTACATATGACTAAAGATTTTAAATATTAATGAAGTAGATATTTTATTTTGCGCCAGAAAATAAGTATTAATTTGACAATAAAAAAATATTAAAACAAATGTTTTATTTTAATATTTTATTATGTACGACTTTCGACCAATTCAACTTACGCCCAAAGTCCAGGCATTTATCTCAGTAGCAAGTCGAGGACAACCTGTGTTTCTTATCAGTTGACAATGATCACCATGAGCGAAACCGGTCCTGATCCAATATATTTTATGTGGAATATGCAAAGCTATGGAGCCGGAGTTTTACTCGGGATTGAAAATTTTGAAAAGTTTGAACTTTTTATTTTTGCTTACAATATGTCAAATTTGGATGTTGGCCGGAAAAGTTGGTTAAAATATAATTGAATACACATAAATAGGAAAATTAGGAAAAAGTGAGACGATATTTAACATTTTTTAGTCGAAGTCGTATTTATGATTAACGTTGGAGTCGGAGTCATGGTTTTGGTAAATACATCTGTCTAATGAGTCGAACTTATATTTACTGACTCCACAGCCCTGGGAATAAGTGCTAAAAAGGTTTTATTATTTTTATTATAATGCCATTCCACCAAGTATTGACAGTGAACACCTGAAGTGACTTAGTGACTTTTTTAAGTGTTGAATATAACACTGCATCCCAGGATTTCTGACATATTTCTCTCGAAATAACAGGCAATCCACTTATTATCTTAATGCTACGATTATGTATTTACCTTATATTGTCAAACCGTTTTGCCAAGGGATCACGCAGGTAGCTGAGGATGCCACTCCTGAGAGGATTGATAAAATCCTCTCTCAACAGGCGAAATTGTACATCGAGGTAGTGATCCACATTTTCGTACGCACCATCGATAATATTAGCCCTCAAGTAAGGTTTATTCAAGGTCGTCAGTTCATCTACGGATGGCATGATTTCTATTTCTCTGAAATGTTCAGGCGGCGGACTGTCTGGTCCCTTGATATGAGTTCTTCCTGTCCTGACTTCTTCCTGCAATAGAAACTGACAATAGTATTTTCACTAAAATATTAACCGCACTTATATTTAACATCAAAATTTGATGATTTCTTCTATTACGGCTCATCCATTATTGAAGAATCCACACATACTTAGATTTTATGCATTCATCAGGACAAGTTTCTCTCAGTGAAGGTGTGAAATTGAACAACTAACCCAGATACTAGTGAAACTTTCAGTGTTGTTTTGATTAATGTTCCCTCTTAGTTGTGCGCAGTGAGCAGCATGAAAACCCCTAGCACTCAGGTTGGCGTACATTCATGAATTTAACGACCTGATTAATACATTTTGCTTAAAATATCTTAGCACGTTTATAGCGGAATAATTTTGGTATAAAATCATGTTGTTCCATAGTGCACATAGATACCAATCAAGATGGTGAATATTTTTTCGAAGAGGGCTGAGGACACAAGGAATCAATGCGTAACTATTAAATGAAACGTAAATTGCAATCGATGAGATAACACAACTAATTACAAAGTTCCACTCCATTAAGAAAAATATTGGCTTACGTAATTAACGACATATATTTTGCTTGGTGTAGATATATTATTCAAAAAAAAGCTCTTTTTTATAAACACCATTCAATAGCAATATCTGTCTATACGTAATTACTTTATTTTAAAATGTAAAAAGAGAATCGGGTGTAGGTCAAAAAAAAAAAAAAAAAAAGGACCTTTGAAAAAAAAATATTGACTCGTACCTGTTTTCGATCAGTTTTTTCTTTACAAATCATAAACTTCTCTTTGGATCTTTTCAACGCATCTTGAACGCCAGAAGATATATATGACTCTCCTAATTTTTGAATGGTGAATTCCACCATATCCATCAATTTTGCCAGAGAATCGACAGCCTTGCTGGGCAACAGATCCATTATGGCATTGAACAACTGAAAAACATTGTTCCAAAACGAGTCCATGTCCTCCCAGAGAAGTCTGTTTCTCTCTTTAGAAGAGTGGTTCTCGTAAGGCAAACTGGTGATGTATTTATCCAATGAGTTTAGAAACTTGGAATTGATAATGCTCATCAGAATACTGAGTTTACTTCTATCAAAAACGGAAGTGCACACAGTGGATATGCACTTCATTGTCAAAATGATGATGTCCGGCTTGAGGTCATCATTGAGTAGGGCGTTGAAGTTACGGCTCTCATTGTTAAAACGCAAAAGCATTTCTGTGGGGTCCATTGAAGAGATTTCAACCAACTTTCTATATCCGTAACCAGGTTTCCACTCACGGTTTGGTGTGTTAGTCGTACTGTGTCTCCTATCATCTCTACGAGGCGAGTTATCTGCAGAATTCCCTCTGCTATGGTACGGCATTGCATATTGTAATCGCTTCACATTTACATGATTCGGCGATCTTTCATGCTGAGATATATTGGGAAAAAATTTTCTTTCATTGTTTTCAATGATTTCATCACGAACAGTGCCTTGACTTCTTCTTTTTGCAATGTTGGATTTTTCTGAAAATTGCATCCCGTCAAATGCAGCAGCGAAAACACGGTCGAAATCGTCATGCTGATGCTGTGACTCACCATATTTAGGACGATTTTGATTGCTCTGCCTGTTGCTTGGGCCTGAAGCATAAATTTTATATGTTAATTAAATGAATGTTTAATTATTTATTAACCACTTCCCCGGCAAATTATTTTAACAAAAATGTTCCAAAAAAAATCTATTTTTATTTTCTTTCAATTTGAAGCATATAAATATTATTTTTATTTAAAAAAAAGCTTGTGCAATTGTTTAATGTGTGTAATGTGTATTTTTAAGTGTAAGACGTAATTTAAAATTAGTCTAAGAACTTCTAAAACTTTTCAATGACAAAACTAGTGGTTCTATACTTGTTGAATACCATATTGAAAAAATTAATTAAATATGTTGAGTATTTTAAAAGTTATGGCATTTTGTGTAAATTCGCGTTTTTTCCGCGCGACCTCGATTTTATGCCCGCATTTACCTATCAGCGGAGTGCAAAACTAGCCCGACGGTAAAGTGTTAATGTAGATAATTATTGAATGTTAATTTATTCTCAACTTGTATGCCAAGATTTTTAGCTGATGAAATCATTCCCAAATATGTTTGGTCGTCTAACCAACATTTTGTCTAAGCTTAGATCGACATTTGCTAAATAGGTCATAATCTCGAAAACTGTTACCAGTCTTCCAGGCCTGATGATAAACATGCTTCATTTGTATCTCCCTGATAATTCCTCCACAAAACCACCTCGGATAGACTAATGTTAATTTATATTCTCCGTCCCATTGAGACTGAAAATCAATCAGGTCTACCTGGCATCTACTGTTAAAGTGAGAAAAAACCATTGGTTTCATCACCAGGCCTTTTTTCTGTTTCGCTTCTGAAAGCATTGTTTGCAAGTGTTAAGAAACACATATATTTTTGTATTTGCGTTGTAATTCTTTTCGCATTCGGTCCCGTCCTCCGTGACCAATAGATTCATGGATATTATGTAAAATATCAAACGGATCTTCTGTTGGAACATAGTATAGAATTTCCGTAATTACAACTGGCAGAATGAGATGATCCTTTCCACCCATAGTTAGCACATCATAATGTTTTAGCAGCCAATTTTAATATAAAATTTAAAATAACTGATTATTCCAGCCAATTTTTGTTTATGACTTGGTATCGCCTCTTTCACTTGGTTTCTCAAGTAAATGTACTTTTCCAAGTTCATTGTGTTATTATGCTTAATCAACCGGGGTGGGGTGGTGTCTTGGATAAAATATCATAATAATTTTTCTTCATTTCTGAACACATTTTTACGTAAAATTAACAGGCATAAAAGACACGTTATATCTGACAGCTGTCAACACGAACAAACCGCTCTTAAGGTGTGTGCGAAACTTCATCTTTGTCTTTGACCAATCATATAGCATTATAATATATTATACTCTCCGTGATCGTGACTAGTGAAATCACACTGTCATACAAATTTATTTCTTTATATATTTTCACCGGCCAGATCAGTGAAAATATATTTTAACTAGTGATGAGATAATATCACTGATAATACACTTTCGCTGTAACATATACATAATACCACATCCTGAAATAGTCTCATCCAATGTCAGTAATCGTTAAATTACATGAAACACGTGTTTGTGAACGCCGAAAATCAAAAAACAATTTTAAAATGCTCATATGGGCGCACACGTATTTGCGTGAGCGCCGAAATTGGAACACTTTTTTTTTTACACATATTCGTGTGAACGCCGAGGAAGCGATGACTATAGATAGATACGGAGCTTGTCTTACACACAGTTGGTGCATTGAATCTGAAAGAGAGGGGCCTAATGTGGTGAATACACCAAACCAGCTTGAAATTTATAAGGTGGCTCAGCTTCCAGTGCTGGCCCTGCATACATTTATTATTGACCCTTTAAACACTAAGCCAATTCCATGGATTTTTCCCACACGCCACCATTTTCAACCATCGATTTTTCCATGAAAATGCCACGTAACATACCCGGAAAATTATTTATTACCACTCATTTTTAGTTTTCAAAGAAGTGTTAGATTTAAAAAATGTTTCCAGGGATATTTACTATAATAAGGTGAAAGGCCCTAGTGATATCTGTTAGCTTAACCTCAAATAAAAGAAAAACGGCTAAAAATATCCATATCACATTGCCTTGAAAGGATGTGTCTGCATTAGGTTCCATTTAAAAATACAATATTTATTCATATTTAAGAAATTGGTTTGTAGTTTAGAAGTTATGTTATATTTACGAAATCTATTGTTTTAAGTTAATTTATGCAAAGAATATGCAGTATCAGGCGTAAGTAAGACAGCAGTCCTGCATTCAACTGATGTTTTCATAGCCATTTTGACCGTAATATAGTTAATCCAATATTTTACAACCATGCTCACTCCTAATGTGTAGCATATAAACTCCTAGCGGATTATCTCAACAAAAGATGTGTTACAGGAACCTGTTTTAAGTCAGAATTTATAAGAGGTATGAATAATTTTAACTTGTAATATTATGAGATTCATTGGAATGCAGTTTAGCCCTTGATATTGAAAAATGTTCGAAAATCTCGACACATGCTTTGACGCATTAAAAACAAAACTGATTTTAATTGGTCCGTTTTCACAAAGAATCTGAGCAATACATCGGTTGTGTCAATTACACGGCTTTCAAAGTGTTCACGGCATCCTATGCGGTGAATAGATCTCAGTTCATAACCTTCATATCGTGAATTCATAACCATAAAATTGTTCAGTTCATAATTGTAAAAAATTCCAAGATGACACTTTGCTTGAAAATTGTGAAGCCTTAACCGGTGGTGGGGTTAATAATGTTTAATATCCTTGGAAACATAAAACCAAAAGTGTTACTTTTCTTAAAGAAAGGACATACATACTGACACCTCCTAGTATTTTAGGACATCAGCACTCTCTCGAACGGTCTATATTTCACCTCAGTCTATGAGTTTGAGTCAATATCAGGATATCAATTCAGTCTTATAATACTCTATATTGAAATCTATAGCGATTTAAAATAGAGCAATTTTTAAATTTGTAAAGCCGAGATTTGAGGGCTACGTCTCCGGATCGGATCTGCAGACGTCCCGCTCTAAAATGTCTTGTCTCTGTTACACCCTGGCTGCGTGAGATAAGTAGTATTGCATGCAGACTCCGCTGTACCAAAAAAAATGGTACAGCCGATGCATCTTCAACCGATTCTATGCCGGTAAAAATCAATATGGCCGTACACAGTAGGCCGCGATTTTCTTTCAAAAAATAAATGCTAATAAATATATATTTTTGGACATATCCTAATAGTATATCATATAGACTTATCATAAAAATACACGATGCGCCATTTCCACTGACATTTATCCAAAAATGTCCGAAATAAATGATCCACAAAACTTCAGGGTTGTCACACAAAATTCACACACGGAAAACACAAAACACACGATCGTATATCAAAAGTAATTCTATCATATCAACATTGTATCTTAAAAACATATATAAAATACGGCGAGATAATTCCTCGTCTTCAAAATCGTCGAAATCACTGTCATCGGATTCGGCGGTGAAGCCAACGCTATTCATCAAATCTTCAGTCAGTTCTGCATTTTCAGATGTACTTTGTTGTCCTTCCATTCTCAGGCGTTAAAATAGTATAGTACGCAAAAAATCAAATATCCACGAAACGTTGAAAAAGATAATATAAACAATCGTCAAAAAAGTTACGACACTGTAAAATCTTATAAAATAAACAGACACTCACAAACAACGCAGGTTATAAAGTCTAAAACCACAAATAATCATTTATTAAATATTGAAAAAAGACGACAATTTAAAGAAAAACTGTTAATCTATCTAGTATTATAAAACTGTTGTGAATGAAATACGTAATAAAAACAATATTCTGGCCCGAAAAATCGAAATAGATGTGTCAAATATGAAACCACGCACACAACTGACGATTTTTTCAGTTTCATTGTTACTTGCAGTGAGTATTCAGAATAGAAATAATTCCCCGTTCATAAATATAATACTGGACAAACACAACTTATGGATAGAGGGTAAGTACCGGAATTTTATTATTCATATATATAATATGTATGGCATAACCCTATATAATAGTGCCGCATATCAAAAACACTCGAAAGCTTCTGTCGATGTCGAAAAATCGATGTATTACACATTAAAATTCAATATACTTTGAGTTCAAGTAGTACAACACGCTCTCAAAAGATGTCACTATATGCAAGTTAAATTCAATTATTTCAAATAGGAACTGGTGACTTGTAAATTAAGTACAAAGGATAGCGTAATATTACGCGCATTTTGTAAGGACGGCCCCTTGAACACGGACTTGTAGCGCGTAAATATACGCTTTGGGCAGAGATCAGGTTAACCGGATGCTGCTACGTTCGCATCACGAACAAATGGAGATACGTCTGCTACAAGCAGACGCTTAGGCGCAGATAACATCATATTTTCTATTCAAAAGTTAGTCAAAGTTTGAGAGCGAAGAGTGAGCATTGATTGTACACCTGTCGGGTAATGCTTATGAACGGATTGAGTATAGCTCTCCACAATAAGTTCCGCAGGTCGCCCTTCAAGCTACTAATCGTCTCTCTTACACGTTAAATCCTGATATTGCCTTTGTTAAGGCGAGAAGGTGGTCGATCGTTATTTTGCAACCTATAATTAGATTCTATTACATCTTAAATGTAATTGTTAAATTGTATAACGTGTGATTGTGTACAAATAAATTGTGCTAGTGTTAATTGCACTTGTGTTTAACCCTTTGAGATCACTTTTAATCAGAGCACCCTACTTTCTCACCTCCCCGTTCCATTTCCTCATCCCGAGAGCGACCGACAGGGAGGCTGTCCCTCTTTTCCGAGAGGGCCGAGATTGAGGTTGCCTCAATACCATCGTTATTATCTTCTTCCATATCGAATGCCCTGGAAAAAATTTGTAATAATTTGATAAGGCGGGGATGTGAAACAAAATATATGCTTGTTGTTATGGACGCATTGAGGTAAACACTGGTTGAACTAACAATTCAAGATGATGTCAACTCTTTAGTTTGTTATGTTATGATGTGACTGCTCAACAATACTTTCATTTAGATAAATTGGAGACTTGGGTAGTGTCCCGTGCGATAGCTTAAAAGAACTAGAACTCAAACTCTCTTACTCGAACTAATACTAATGAGAGATGATGGGCTTTATATATCGTGGGTGTAGGGACATACGGGCAAAGCTACAAAAATGGCTGTTTTGAGTTATATATGGCATTGTCATGCTCAAACGCAGTTCTAGAAGATATAAAAATATGAAACTTGTATGAAGAGCGATTTACCAGATATTGCTTGGCTTTTCTGCAAATCCATAAGAACAAAGTAAAACATTGAAAACTGTGTTGCTATTTATCTTAGTTCATTGTTTCGCCCGTATGTCCCTACACCCACAATATGATATCAGATATTGACTATAGGTATTGGACTTAGAGCGTCTCGTGCATATTTAGTGGTATGGATAAACATAAATAAAGTAGTGTTTACTAGCACTTAGGTCTTATTTTGAAAACAACAAATATTATATTGATTACTTTATATCTGTTTGATTATTATGGTAAATGATAGTTAAAGGCAGGGGCTCACATGTGGGGCCATTGTACCTACAGGGGACCCCTGTAAAGGTCCATGTAAATCAGTGATGCACAACCTTTTTGGGAGAAGAGCCAAATAATTAATAGTCAAGACAGTTCAAGCGCCGCATGGGTAAGTCCCATAAAATTATCGCTATCTTTAATGTACCGAAAACAAGGTGAATAAAAAAAACAAGGATTGAACTTAAGCACAACTTTACTGAGTATCCAATGTATTTTTTAGAATTTATATATAATCTCTCGGATGACGAAACCAAACCAACTAAATGATTGGACAAAATTGAAACACGCGTGTTTAAGTTCGATGCCTGTGCATTCTTACTTTTTGACTCTTTATAAACTTCTCTTTTATCGTAAAACAGGGTGAATAGAAACTCGTAGAGAATAGAGACTCGTATAAAATAGAGGTTCATATATTCCAATCATTTCAATCTGTTGTTTCGCCTCTATTCACCCCAACTTAATGTGAATAGAGACATCGAACAAAATTGACTGTGTCATAATAACGAGTGAATAATTCAAAAAATTTGTCATGAATATGTAGTAGGACCATAGAAACGTTTTAATCCATTCATATTTGAATTATGTGGCGCAGGTATAGTCGCGAAGGGTAAAAAGTGTCTCTATTCACCCCGTTTTACGGTATATATATTGAAATTTGGGTAACCTCCTATAGTTCAGTTCAAATCCACAGTTCACATCCCTGACTAATACAACTTAAAATGATAAAACTAAAGGGATGACTCGAAATTGAATTTGAACCAGGGCTGAAGAGTCGGAGTCGTGGAGTCTGGCTTTTTGGCCGAGGTCGGAGTCGTCGCGGCGATATGGCAGGAGTCGTACTCGGAGTCGGAACTTTTGAAAAGTTTGAACTCTTATTTTGGCATATAATATGTCAAATTTGGCTATTAACCGGATTGTTAGGGTTGATATTTAATTGAATACACATAAATATGAAAATTAGGCAAAAAAAAAACTGACGATATTAAACTTTTTTAGTCGGAGTCATGGTTTTGGTAAATGCTGGAGTCGGAGTCGAACTTTTTTTACCGACTCCACAGCCCTGATTTGAACTAACACTTTACCATATTAAAAAGAAACAGTGATTGATGGCTTACCGTATTTCCAAAATAATAATAAGGCACACTTCTGCCTTTATTCTTGGGTATAAACGCACTGTCACAAATATTCACGACTAGGTAGATACCTTCGCATTCAATGCGCGGTTGGTATTTTATCTCTGGCAATTAGTGTAAAGGGGGTTCCTGAACGTCCAAGCATGTAGATTTCATGGAACCCATAGTGGTGTATACATAGTAAAGTTAACTCTGTAAGTGCCCGTTACAAAATAGTATCGACATGAAAGTAACGTGCTCGTTACATGTTACTGAACGGTATAACTTATTTAATTTTGTTTGTATATATTACACATGGCAATATAAATTAATAAATTATACAGATTGTATTCATGACAATGAAGTTATGCAATCGACCTCAAATTCTCATCAGCTATTTTATTAATAAAGACTTCCAAATGCTGTGCATTCAGATTTTCATTGATACCACTGTGAGATGAAATGATTTTCAAAACACGTTTATATTCAAAGACGATTTATAATTCTTAATAAATTGGCAACGGAAATATTCAGGACCTGCTGAAAGGTTTTTTAACGGAAAGTAAGTTAATGAATACTGAATTGTTTAACAAGCACATTCAGTCGACATTCTCAAACCATACAAGTGAGCCTGGGCTCAAGTCCCGGCAGTGTCATTTTTCGTTGAGTTGTTCTAAATTGATTGACAAAATTACTTATCGATATTGAGTTTATCTCGAATGCCTTTCACATGTGAAAATATTTGGCACATTGGCATCAGCTGTAACGCGACATATTTTTTTCTATTTTTCATGAGGCAAAAGGGGATTTCAAGGATTAAACGTTCGCGACTCGCATTTCATTGATAGGCATAGAACAAAGAATAATTTGATAAATCCAAGTCACTTATTCGCATACTAAAAAAATAAAGCTTATACAAGTTCAAAAAGGAGAGTGGATGGCAGACAATGGATACAATTACGTTAGCAGTTGAATTCATACCGTTACTTATTATCGAGTACAAAATTATAATCGGTAGCAGCTCTCTGTAGAATTTAATAAAGATTGCCAGATGTAAACTTATTTTTCAATGATAAAGGAACAAGTAATCTTTGCACTGCAGAACGGCAACCGTGACTTGCCCTCTAAAAAAGATATAAAAAGAAACATCCAAGAATACTGGAAAATAATAAAATATTGGAGAAAGAATAACAAATTAATTCGTTCTTTGACTTTTAAACAACAAATATAATGTATAGTAATTTTGATAACTTCCACATACATATTGTGTTACTAACCGTGACACGTGCTTCGCCTCTTTCAGAGGCATATTGAGACACTACTATCACAAAGTTTGCTTTAGTAATTCAATGAGTAAATTAGTAATTACTTAAGCAAAATTTGCAATCGTTACTCCGAAGATGCCTCTGAAAGAAGTGAGAAACATGTCACAATCAGTAACACAGTACATGGAATAATCCAAGATATGATACATTTTATATTTAACCGTTCTAAAGCTAACGACATAAGGGATCAAAGACATCTAAGCCCTTAATTAACGTAAGTAGTTTTGTCCTTTTTTAATTTTTGAAAAAGTCTTAGCTGGTGTGACTACCCAATGTTGTGAGATACTCGGAACTTATTCAAGCGATTTATTTATCACCTCAATCTATGAGTTTGAGACCGATATCAGTATTAGTTTCAGTACAAATAACTCTACGTTATAATTCACAAGAATTACAATGCATGGAGTAAATAAAAAAAACTCCCCGTACAAGCAAACCGTGTCGTTTTACTTGCCCGATAATATTTATGGAAATACTACACAAAATAAACAATACACTATAGGGATAGATAATAAACGGTATAAAATTTTAGGTGCGTAAACACTTTTCAATCATCTAAGTGTTAACCTCAAAATTATGATATTCCGGCTTATTGGATAATACCTACCTCTTTTTCCCAAAATGACTATCGTTAACATACTCAGACCTTTGCAAAGGTTTTCAATATTTCCTAGTAATAAATATTCTGAGGTGAGTGTTATCAATTTTTTTACTATCTCGCAGATTTTCTCTGTAAATCTCCATTGGAATCTCCAACTTCTTAAGACACTAGCGGCGATTTCTTTTTAATTATTTTCCATATTATTACCATTTAAGCATTAGAACCTTTGACAATAGATACCACCTTAAAAGCATGGTGAGTGCATTGTCTTTCAGACTTTGTAAGGTTTCATCTGACAGAAGACCTGTCAAATACTATCAATTATCACAATTTCAACTGTTTAGTTTATCTATAGTTGGTGCTTACACTGTTATTTTTCAGAAAAAATTACGATGGATGTCGTCATACGTCAAGTATACCGAGCATAAACCATTAGAATTGATTCGGAATATTGGAATATCAGCTCACATAGACTCCGGTAAGACCACATTGACCGAACGGATACTCTTCTATACCGGTCGAATAGAATCCATGCATGAGGTAAGTCAATTTTATAATCTCCGGTCGAAATCGAATCGAAACCGGTCCTGATCTAATAAATTTAATGTGGAATATGTACGTTTGACAGTCAAAGTAGATTCCAATGCCAACACAGATATACATATACAGATTTGCCACCAATACATTCATATCCACACATACGCAAAGCGCACACAGATACCTGGCCGTTCCTCGTATCTCAAATGTTGCTCGTATTTCAAAGCAAAACTCGACCGCTGTATCTCGTATGTTATGGCACTTTTATCTCGAGGTACCATTGTACTTTTGTTTTCGTATCAGTGCACTGTTATATCTATTGATAAAGTGTGGTTTATTTAGTCATCCTCTCCTGTGACGAGAAAATGTATTGTATGTATGTGTATTGTGTAAGATCTAAGAAAAAGAAATTTAGTAATTTACCATCTCACGAGCCGTTCATTAATTTGCTCAGCGAGTGTTAATAAATAAAATAAAAATTGCAGGTAAAAGGAAAAGACAATGTCGGTGCGACGATGGATTCAATGGAACTTGAACGGCAACGAGGTATAACAATTCAATCAGCTGCCACTTACACATTGTGGAAAGATCACAACATAAACATCATCGACACACCGGGACACGTCGATTTCACAGTTGAAGTAGAGAGAGCTCTACGTGTATTGGACGGAGCTATATTAGTTCTGTGCTCTGTGGGCGGAGTCCAGAGTCAAACCTTAACCGTAAACAGACAAATGAAACGGTATAATGTTCCCTGTTTGGCGTTCATCAACAAATTAGATAGATTAGGTGCAGATCCGTATCGGTAAGTTACTTTTTACCAATTCGACAACATACCAAATAATTCAATGAATGTTGATAAATTCTTGCATGTTATAGGATTTATTTGCAACTTCGACTCTCATGGATGAATGATCACATTATATCAACACTTAACACATTGCTTACGGTGTGTACAAGATTGTGGTTTTACTAAATGGCCATCAAATGCAAAACAGCATGAATTACCTTAAGGCCGTAAGCAAAGTTTTAATAAGCAGGTACCTTTATAAAATATTGAAAAATTTTATAGAGTCAGACAAAAGTATTTATAGCTTGCTAATTTTTAGCATTACTTATTATTTTTACTATTACATTATTATTAACACGTTGAACCCGGAGTACGCGCCTAGCGCGTACAACTGACATATCCCACGGAGTTTAATACGCGCCAGGCGCGAACGACTAAAATTCTTACTAATCCTTTGTTTTAAATTATCGTAGGTCATTGAAACTTCATGAAAACAGTCTCGATACACTTTTTCAGGTCAGTGTGTCTATACACGTCTGTCAATAAGGTCGCGACAGCATTATTTCAAAATTTTGGTCCTAAAGCTGAGCTTACACTGAACAATAATATTGTTTTTAATTTTAGACTGTTTTTTTTTGCTTATGTCTGTTATTTTTTTTGAATCTTCATGTTTTGATGTCAGTGCTTTGCTCCCAGTGCTTTTTACCAATCGGCTTTTTCTATCGGTGTTTTTTTTTGCGAAATTTCCTTTTATTCTTTTGACTCAATAGTTTTCGTTACTGTTTGAGTAACCAGTTTTGCTCGGAATATTGCTTTTTTTATTTTTTACACTATGGATCACCTTTCAAGCTCTAAACGAGCAAAAATGGCTGAAGAACATAGTGATAGTGAAGATTCAAATTGTAGTGGTAGTGAATTTTCAGATTTTAGTGACAACAGTGACTTTGAATTAAGTAGTGGTTTTGGAATTGACAGTGATACAGGCAGTGACACTGAGAGTGATCATGAAAATTTTCCTTATTTCGGATCAATACCATCAAGAGACCGACTTTCTACACCAAGGGAAGAACAAAATCAGTTTGAAAACACGCCGTCAACATCTTCTGGCATAAGACAATGGACAGATTTACGGAAACCGGCTATAAATATTCCATTTTCGGGTACTTCGGGTCTTAAAATAGACATGGCAGGCGACAAGCCAATCGACTTTTTTAATGCCATAGCGACTGGTAGTTTTTACGAGCTCATAATAAATCAATCAAATGAATACTGGCGGAAGTTTCATCTCTTTCAAACAAAAGTAGAATAAAATGTTGGAAAAATATTACAGTGGCTGAATTTAAAACATGGCTAGGTCTCTTATTCCATATGGGTACCATCAGACTGAATCGAATACAAGATTATTGGAAAAAACATCACCTCTTCAATATACAAGCTTTCTCCCAATACATGTCACGAGACAGATTTTTGGCGATTCTCCGGACATTGCACTTCAATAAAAATACCCAAAATACAGCCGGCTTAGATAAAATTCAGCCACTGGTAGATTTCTTCAATGAAAGGATGGAAACAATCTACGCGCCTCGTAGACATCTGTCAATCGATGAGTCGCTCATGTTGTGGCGAGGAAAATTAAAATTCCGCCAGTATATCAAAGGGAAGAAGGCGAAATATGGAATTAAAATATATATGCTGGGAGAATCGAGTGGCTTGGCGTTAAAGCTAGTGATATATGGTGGTGCCGCCGACAAAGAATTAGGTGGGAAAGGCCACACCAATAAGGTTGTCCATAAGCTCATGAACGGAAAGACTGGAGACGGCCATGCATTGTTTATGGACAACTTTTACAATAGTGTTCCTCTAGTTGAAGATTTAATTCGTAAATCAACATACGCCACTGGCACACCCTCAAGTAACAGAACAGACAATCCTTTAGATGTAAAAATAAAAAAACTGAAACCCGGGAGAAACAGTGAGCCAGTACAATCGCGGAGTATGTGTAACAAAGTGGAAAGATCGTCGGGAAGTATTGGCGATATCGTCGGAATTCGATGGTCAGTTGTCAGAAACAACAAACCGCCGCGGGAAAATTAGTCATAAAACCCAATATGATCATCGAATACAATAGATATATGAGCGGCATTGACTTTCACGACCAAATGCTGTCGTATTATCCGTGTGAGCGCAAGACGCTCCGCTGGTATAAAAAAAATTGGGGGTACATATATTCCAGACGATCCTTCTGAACGCTTGCTATGTATACAATAACAATAAAGACAAAAAGTGACTCTGTACGATTTTAGATTATCTGTGATCGACGCATTACTTTGGTGCCCCTCCATCGTCAGTTTCTTCCACTGCCGAGAAATAAAATACACCTTCCGGTTTTATTTGAAAAGATGCCAAAGGCAAAACAAAAAGAAAGAGGTGTAAATATTGCTGGAATTATGACCGTAACGCGAAAGACTCTATCTATTGCTGTAAGGGAATGAATGTTCCGACAAACCTGGGTTTTGTCTGGATCCATGCTTTACACTTTTCCATAAGTATAATTAGTGTAATTGATGATTGTGTGATTCAAAGTGCAATGGACAGGTGATTTGAATTTTTAGTGTTTATGGACGTGATTATTTTTTCCAATTGATTTCAAGCATACTTAATATCAGCATAACATACTGGCTGTAAAAGGAAATGAAAGAAAAAATCAGGTAATAAATAATATTGAATATTTTGATAAAATTTCACGTACACAAAATAGAGCGAGTGAAAGCTCAGCTTTAGTCATCACAAAGGGTCATTTGTATCTGGGCTTATCTCGAAGCAGGTGTCAATGAACTCTACGCGCAATAGTTCAAGACAAAGAGGACAGTTTCTTCCAGCATACCAAGAAACAAAATGTTATTATTTCGTATTTTAGGTACAGTTCTGGGGTTTTGAAAATTGCTATTTTTTCAGCTACTCGTGAATATTCGCGATTACGCCTCAGTTATGAACGTGTTAACTGTCTTACTTTCAAAGCGGAAATTTTTGCATTTATTCCTGACTGGTTTTAGTATGTAACTAACCAATATTTCTCGCACATCATTATATGTCGTGGCAAAAGTTTATTTTTATAAATGGGTGCAGTTTTCTTAGACAATCAATTTTTTTTTTACGTCTATTACTCTCTTATAATTAAAATTTTTTTTTTAGTGTATTAACCCAGATGAAGTCAAAATTAAAACACAATGCGGCCTTTATACAATTGCCTATCGGATTAGAAAAGGAATGCGCAGGACTGGTGGATCTTGTAAGGAATGAGGCGCTCTATTTTGAAGGGGAATACTTTGAAAATATCCGACGGGATGAAATCCCGCAAAATATGAGAACTGAAGCTGCAGAACGGAGGCTAGAATTAATCGAGCAATTGTCTAATGTTGACGAATCATTTGGTAAGTACTTATGGTATAGTTAATTTTTGATTACTTATATAATGGATGCATTTATAATATATGCTAACATGAATGCACTCCTCCACCCACCACTGCCTTCACACAAGAGTTTATTTGTGATAATACCTTCACTCAATCCTCATTAGACAGTTTAAATGAAATATTAAATAAAATATTGCGGGTATTAACATTTAACCTGATTCATGATTTAAACATTCAAATTACACTTTCTATGTATTAATTGTAAAATAAAAAGGACAATACATGACGCTTTGCTCTCCTACAAAATGACCAAACAAGAATTAATCTTAAAAAAAACGTCATTCGTATACCCCCTTATTATAAATAATTATCATTAACTAATAATTCAAACACTTATTATCATTTATTAATAATTCAAACATTTGAAATCAATCAATTCAATAATAATAGGTTGGATAAAACCCTAGATATTCCATTAATAGATATTCATATGTTATTATCTGGTTATTAGTATTTGCGATACTACATTCAAAAATCCCGATAATTATAAACAAACCCTCTTCATTCATTGGAACTCATTTACATGAAATTTTCGCTAATTCATATTGACTTCATTAATAGCAATTTAACTTAGTGATCTAACTTTTATTTTTGTATTTAAACGATACAAACTGTTTCAAGTACATCCGTGCACTTGAACTTGCCTGAAGATGCCGAAAGGCGAATCCCGGGTCATGAATGACAAAACTCATGGAAAAGTACAAAATTCAAACGATTCAAAAGTTAGTTATTGCTTTATTGATTATTTTTAAAATCTTTTTTATTACAGGAGAATTGTTTTTGGAAGAAAAGGACATAACAGTTGAAGATCTGAAAGGAGCCATACGTAGATCATGTTTGAAACGAACTTTTACTCCGGTGCTGGTTGGAACAGCCTTAAAAAATAAAGGCATTCAGCCGTTACTTGATTCAATCCTCGAATACCTCCCACACCCCGGCGAAGTTAGGAATGTTGCAATAGAGAGCACCAAAAGAGATGGAGATGTTGAAATCACTCTCAACTCGGTTAGGGACAATTCTAATCCTTTCTTGGCACTGGCTTTCAAGCTGGAGGTTGGAAAGTTTGGACAGCTCACATACATGCGATGCTACCAGGGTGCCATGAAGAAAGGCGACAACATTTACAATGTCAGAAATAAAAAAAAGGTACAGCAATAAATGGAAACACAAAATAAACAATATTTATGGATACTCGGCAATTAGAGTCTGACAAAAATATCTTTTTAATTTATGGAATGAATTGACCATTTTCGCATAACATTCAAAAAGGAATTGAGACTCTTTATGGTATTTTGATACAATCTAAAAGAATATCATGTTTGTTTACAATTCTGTTATTTCACGATAAGGAAAACTAGTAAAATGTAATCCGTTCTCTCGCCTTACTTAAGTACTAAGATTTATTTACGTTAACAGAAATTGAATGATTCATTACAAGTTCAGCAAATTCTAAAATGTTGATTTTTCACCCCTTAACCCCTTCCCAGGCACGCCCGAGTATACTCGGGTATTGAAAGTCGTCAAAAACGGACATCACGAGATAACTCGGGCAAACTTCATACGAAAATTACGAATGTGATCTAGTCCAAGCAAGGGCTGGACACAGACTAACAAATAAAAAATATGCTATCACAAATTTGTGTGTATTTTGCATTCTCAAATGTGTACATATGTGCATACGAGCATTTGTTAAATCAATTGGACCGGCAAGTGGTTAACTAATATTGTATTATTTTTAATGAATTTCAGGTAAAAGTATCGCGCCTTGTAAGATTACACTCAAATAATATGGAAGACGTTACGGAAGTTTGCTCCGGAGATATCTTTGCCCTTTTCGGGGTGGACTGCGCCAGCGGAGACACCTTTGTGACGGACGCCAATGTTCACGTGTCCATGGAATCCATCCATGTACCGGACCCCGTCGTTTCCATGTCGATTATGCCAGCTAATTCCAAGGATAGAGATAGTTTTTCTAAAGCTATAGCCAGGTATTTTAAACATTCCACACTTTGAAACATTAGGTTGTCACATATTGTATGACGGCAATAACAATGAACACCTGCTCCTATTGCCATGGGTGATTCTTTGAAATGCAAAGATTGTAACGATTTTCTTCACAGGGGTATCTATTTATGGATTAGAGTCTATGTCTATATCCCTCATGTAGGGACCTAATATGATCCAAGAATGAACATAAATTATTGTTTCAAAAATAGTAGCAAATCTTTTGTACTTACCCTATATTACATTTATTAGGATCAGGACCGGTTACGCTCATCACGAGCATTATCAACCGAGAAGAAATACAAAAATACAGCGTTATTTATACAAAAACTAAGCATAACTAATAATAGTAATTGGTAATACAAATATGCAAAGAAATTAAAACAAAGTAAGCATAATTGATTCGAATCGAATTGACTGATTAAATTTTTCAACTAAGCAATAAGTGAAACCGGTCCTGTTCCTAATAAATTTAATGTGTAATATATATATAGACAGTGAACTCCTTTAAAGTAAATTATTCTTGCTAAACTGCCAATGCTGTGATCTTCAAAGTAGCCAAAATAAATATGTTTCCCTATACATATTCAAAATTATACAGCCAATATTTTCCGTACATGTCAATAAAATCCGAATCACTCAAATGAGGAATTGCAATTTTCAGATTCACCAAAGAGGATCCCACATTCCAGTTTCACTACGATCCAGACAGTAAAGAAACCATCGTCTCCGGCATGGGTGAGCTGCATTTGGAGATTTACGCCCAGAGAATGGAAAGAGAATACAGCTGTCCTGTCATTTTGGGCAAGCCCAAAGTAGCCTTTAGGTATTTTCAATTCTTCACCTAAATTGTCGGAATGTTTTCTTCTTACCTTGTCCGCTCTCAATTGGGACAACGCACTTCCTCCTATGGGCAGTCTGCATATTTCATTTTAAATGCACTCCATAATTATTAACTTACTATTTGTCTAATGCTAATTGACTACATTTGAATTGGTTGAATTTTGTCGCTAATAAACTGAGTTTCGCCTTCAACATCTTCAGTCATTTCAATTGGACAACTGAATTTGAACTGACGTGTATTAAATAATTTGTATCAAGCTATATATAAGCATATATAAGAATAAAATCATATATTCAAAAAAATCGAATTACGATTTACGAGATCACTAAAAAAAATGACTTTTCGCGGCAATTGTCGACGGCTTGGAACATCGCGGCCATTTTTTCGATTTTTTATGGACAGGCATTTCATATGAATAAAAAACCAGGGCTGTGGAGTCGGTGAAAAAAAGTCCGACTCCGACATTGACCAAAAACACGACTCCGACTCCGACTAAAAAAAGGTTAATATCGTCACTTTTTTCCCCAAATTTTCCTATTTATGTGTATTCAATTAAATATCAACCCTATAAATGCGGCCAAAAGCCAAATTTGACTCCGACTCCGGCCAAAAAGCTCCGACTCCACAGCCCTGTAAAAAACACTTCGAATTCGATTTTGACATACGACACTTCACTTTATATAGATGTCTCACGTACACTAATGGCTTACTCTTCAAAACAATGTGTCGACTAACTTTTAACCTAACAAACTCACGAAATTGTCAAAATTTCGAATTACAAGAAATCGAATCTACATTTTGACGAAAAACATTACGAATTAAGCGATATTTTGAATTAACGGTACATTTTACTATGAAAAGTCAATATTGGGACGAGCAAATTATGAAAATTTCGAATTACGAATTATCGTTGTTCTAATTAACGGACTTCTACTGTATTAACTTTCTTTAAGGGCCATTTCAATTACTATGGTAATTAAGCAGAAATTTGTGCACACCATAAACATTGGGTTAATTGTATGCTTAAATTACAATTATCTGGTATTTTAAATGTGACACCGTTAAAAATTTGTACCAGCTAATAGCATGGAAATACCTACTCACCTAATAGGTGGGTTTATCTGACGTAGTGGAAATATACAAAATTCAAACAATTCAAGTTTGCTATTAAGTCGAAATCCTCAATACTTATAGACTAGCCGTAATGGTAGTTGCTTTTTTCCAATGTGGAGTATGTGCACTCCTAATGGAGCTTATCTCGACGGAAGTTTTTCAGAGACAACTGTTTGTTACACAGTTGTTCAACCTAATTATTTTGGAACGAGTTAGGATTGAGGGATATGACTAGGACACGACTAGCGGTCAGCTTATCGATATCGCCACGCCCCTGATAATTTAAGACATCAGAAATGGCCAGTCCTGGGTGACACCGACAGATCATAATTACTAAAATCCTCAGCAAAATTACTCTATAAGGTACTCGTTTGTTTGTTTCTTCTATAAAATTATTTGAATTCTACGAAAACAGAATATTTTACCACGACCACGATCAGAGAAAGAGTTCATATTTTATTTACATTGCAAGCATATAACAATTTTAAATTTTTTACTTACAGAGAGACACTGGTAAAGGAGTGTAAATTTGATTACCTACATAAAAAGCAGTCAGGAGGCTCAGGACAATTTGGACGCGTCATCGGAGTACTGGAGCCTTTGCCTGTTGAATCAAATACCGGTTAAGACAATTCCATACCTTATAAACGAAATCTAGTTTGCTGTCATCGCTATGATATTGTAGCTTTTATAAAATCCTTTTAAATTTTTGATAATAAGCTCGAATGCTATAGTTTTGCTGACCTTCAATAACACATTGATACATTTATTATTTTTGCCATACCAACTCCTTATTGAGATATTACATAAATTTCAGTGGTGGAGTTCAGGGATGAGACCATGGGTACAAATATTCCAAAACCGATGGTACCTGGAGTGGAAAAAGGATTCTTGGCCATGTGTGAAAAAGGTCTTCTCACTGGACACAAACTCTCTGGTATTCAGTTCAGGTGATATGATTTATTTTTTAATTGCATCCTAGGTACAGACTCAATCGACTTGATCGTACACCTAGTTCTTCTTGGGTTATTTCTTTTAATGAATCGAAACACTGTCTGGTTTTTATTTCGGTATATTTTCGTTTTCACAATCACAGTTAACATGACATTGTTATAATTACGACATTGCGAGTGACTTAAGGATGCGGGACATCTTGACAGAAAAGTGCGTGTCCAATGACTGGAAAAGGTAGGATGTGTTAGCTCTCAGCGAAATGTGTTGCACTACGGCAAATTGTCATCATAATTTTATATGATATTATTGATTTTCACATGGTATATCAGAGTTTGTGATCGGCCTTCTGGAATTTTGAGGGTCAAAGTCACCATAAACTGTATACCGGGAAATCAAATACATTATACATATTGACAGTGATATGCAGTATTATTTGTTCAACGTTTTAAGCCTCCATTAGTAGGAATCATAAAGAGATGAATTGTTAACTAAGGTTTGGTCATTATTATCATAGGCTTCTAGACGGAGAACACCATATGGTGGACTCGAGTGAATACGCCTTCTTCTTGGCAGCACAAGGCGCCGTTAAAGAAGGTGAATATTTTATTATTTATTTTTCAATTACCAATTTCCTTTCTTAAATAATCATCTCTGCCCGAATTAGAAATCAGATTTTCTAAACAAGTCTTAAAACTTACTTAAAATGATTACTAACCCTTGCCTCATTGATTCCAACAGAGCAGGATTCAAATTTGTCACTGTTGAATGTCCGTTTTCTAGTATTCAATGATGGCATCTGGCAAGTCTTGGAACCCATCATGACTGTGGAAGTGACGGCACCCGAGGAATACCAGAGCACTCTGATGGGGCAGATCAACAAGAGACGGGGCATCATCACCGGTCACGATGCCCACGAAGGATGGTGCTCCATATATGCTGAAGTTCCACTCAATGAAATGTTTGGCTACGCTGGAGACCTCAGGTGCTCTTTTGTAACCAGCATTTTATGAAAGAATCGCAAAAATCAACCTAGAGTTTTTTCATTCATTTGCGTTTTTGCGTCTTGTGCCGCACTTTGCAAAGAGTCATTGTTTTGTTAAACACGGGCATTGTTTTATAAAAAATATGTTACATATTTCATATTTTTTATTACCTTGAATTTTCTATCATTCAAAGAAAAGGTTTTGATATTATTACTGTAATCTGAACACCTAATCTGCCCGTGCCGGAGAGATAATAATTAAAATCATTTGATATTTCTACAGATCTAATACACAAGGCAAAGGAGACTTCAGTATGGAGTACTGCAGGTACGCACCGTGCCTTCCAGACTTGCAAGATAAACTTGTCAGAATTTACCAAGAATCGCAGGGACTAGTTGTCGACAAGAAAAAGAAGAAGAATTGATGTGCTAGTGAGACAATCTATTTATGAAGTGTGACTATAAAAGTGTGGAGAAATTTAGGTGTAGATTATTAGTTAAATAAGTATTAAGTAGAGAACAATTATTATTTTTGCCATGTAACAGTGTGAAGTGAATGACAGTTGAGTTTTAATAAATATATTTGTCGAATGACACCATTGTAAATATCTTGTGCTTTGATTATGTGACTAATTTATTACAATATTTTCACCAAACTTTAACGTAATACAAATCAAAATCATGTTGAATTTTATAAAGATATACAGCCCCCTGAACGATTTATTATTTTCTATAGTTGTTGTACCATATTTGCCCTTTCTTATTGAATCATATCTGCCATTATCTTGACCGGAATTGCTAAACCTTGAGTGACCCACTTGCGAGCTTGCAGTTCGTTGTGCAGAAACCATTCATTCGACATCAGACCATTCGACAATCAATGCTGAATTGTATTCGCACATAAGATTGCGGTGTTGAACTTGTTGACACCCTCGAGCAGTATGGCTGCACGGATGTGGCCAAGTGATAACTGATTTCTGGAAGTCACATTATTTTTTATAATATAGTCAGTTCTCGACTTATCACGGGGTTCCATTCCACCAACTAGGACGTAAGTCAAAATGTTCGTAAGTCGATTTTCATACATAAAAATAATGAAATGATAGACATAAAAAGTGCGTTAGTGGTATTTATTCCAGAATATGTACTGTAAGTAATATACATAAAATAAATTTATAATAAGCAAATTGTACAATGATATTCGTTACTTCTCCAACTTCTTTTTTTCCTCCATCCATCTTTCTGAGATATTTTGTATTGCTTGAAAGATGTTATAGTTTTTGCAAAATTCTCTCAATGCCTGGTCTTTTTCTATTGCTTTGATTGCTTGGGCAAAGTAATTCTTAAATAAAATTCTGTAAAATTCTTGTAGTGTTGGGGGGGGTAAATAAATAACTTTTATGTTTTGATGGGATTCAACTAAGTGTGGAGGATGACCCGGAGCGTTGTCAATAATCAGCAATTATTTAAAAGAGAACTGCATGTCCATAGATGAAAACAATAAAGTTCTAGACCAGTGGTTCTCATGTGCGGCCACCAAGAGCTTCATAGAAAAGATTGATATTTAATAAAATGTGGTTTTCCCAGGTAATTTGTCAACAAAGACTCTGAAAATGAAATATTTCATATGCAATTAATACCAAAATAAATTGACAAACATAGTCCATTTGACATACCTAAGAGAGAACAAACTCAAAACAAAAATTTTGTGCGGCCACCAGACATTTCCAAAAGACTGCTTATATTTACGATGCGGCCACAGTGCAATTTGCCGTGAGAACCACTGTTCTAGACCCAAATTAGATATAAAAGCTTCTAGATAATTATTTTTAAGTTATAATCAATTCATTCATTATGTAACATTTTTAATTATGTGTTTTAAATTTCTAAAAATATTTTCAATACTTATTACAAATAATTAGTAATATTCTTCCCAGATTCCCAGTGAAATAATTTTTGTGAGTCTTGAAATAGGAATAATATTTCTTTACAAATCAAACAATTTTCAAATCATGTAAAATATGTTTCACACATTTACTGCAGAATAATCTAGGTATAAAATAATAGTGCACCGAGATAGCAAACAAGCTGAAATGTAGTTAATTCAGTGCAGGGGGCCGAATACATATTGAAATTACAATATCCCGTATAATGTGTCAACATACTGACATTTCAGAAATTATTTACCCTTCTAAATTATATATAATCTACATCAGTTAGATAATGTTATGTAAAAAATAGGTTGCCCACTAGGAGTTAATTTATGGCCCGTGATGCTGAACAAGTTTTGTAATATAATGAAATTATTTTACCGGGTAATAGAGGACAATAAATTCTATCTTCTGAAATTACTAATTTAAAACAGTAAAATTTCTAATCAAAGTCTTTTGGCCTTAAACGAATGATACATTTTTGTTTGCTTTGCATAATTAAAAAAAAATGATCGTGAAGATTGTGGCCTGATGAGAAATCTTATTTCCAGATTAACAGATAACAAATAATTGTTATCTACTCATGAATCTGGGCAATCGATAGAAACGGAAGCACGACAAAAGGTCGAAAGACATAACGCCGAAAGACACAACGGCCCCGGACATAATGCCCCCAGACATATCGCTCCCGGGCATATCGTCGCCGGGCTAAATGTCTCCGCGACATAATGTTTCCGCGACATATCGTCCCCGGAATTAATGTTCCCGGACTTAACGCTAACTCGCAAAAGTTTCATTTTTAAAATATGTTTGATACAATAATTAATACTAATTTTTAAATTAGTTTGACAGTTTTATAATTCTTTTATTCATTCTGCATAGTGGGAATATCTGACATTCGCAAAAATAAATAATATCGACCATTTAATTGACATTGTAAATATTGAGCATTGAATTAGTAATTGACGTAGAACTGGCACAATTTTTTTTCGTATTATATATTTTCATACGATTTCTTTATTCATTATGCATTTCAACAATTCCCAAAATATAAGTCGTACACACCATGCTTGACAAGTATTTTGAATAAATAGTTAATAACTTATATATTTATAAACTATAAATATTATATTATTATAAATTTATATATTAATAACTTACTATATATTTATCATGATAAACAAATAGTAGCTTAATTTTAAAATTTGATTATTTCAGATTTATTTTTGTATTTGAATTTATGCCAGATTTTTGAAACAGGGCTTGCGGCAGAGGGGAAGTACACTTTTTTTTATTTTAATAAATTTTATTTTTATTTTAATAAATTATGTCTGGTCCGTGGCGAAGTGTCAACGGTGTTGGCTTGCATACCGGACCGCCCGGGTTCGATTCCCGGTAGGAGATTTTCTGAAATCTGTTCACAGGCATGGGTGTTTGTGTTGTTGAAAATCCCTTCCCACCTTTCCGTTCCCAAAGAGCGACGCATAGTAAAAGCAATTAGCTTATCACTCCAATCCTTTTCCATACCTACTCTTCTGAAAAAGAGAGGTTGAGCAACTTAGTAACAAACCGTTCTCGAAGAAAAACATATGTTGAGATAAACTCCGTGAGGAGACCATATGCTCCATGTTAGGAGCGAACTTGGTTTAAAAAATCGACTCACAAATGACATTGCTTCAAATAATATACTGTCTCTCATTAATTTTTCGATTGATATTAATGTCCGGTCCGTGGTGCAGTGGTCAACGTCGTTGACTACCAGACATACGCTAACTCAAAAAGTTTTATTTTTAAAATATGTTTGATCCAATAATCAATACTATTTTTTTAATTGCTTTGACAGTTTTATAATTCTTTTATTCATTCTGCATAGAAGGAATACCCAAAAATTCGCAATAATAAATAATAAAGGGCATTTAATATTTAACATTGAGCCGACCAATCAGCCCCTTATTACGTCCAAAATGAAAATAGTTATGAAATTATAGAAAAATAATATATGTATATAACTATAAAAAGCCACTTTATAGTATTTGAAGAATACATTTAATATCATTGATCGTAATAATATTAGTTAATCGATTAATATAAACTTGAAATTTTAGTTGCAAATCTCTATAAAATATCGATATTTATAATTATAGAATCTCAAATTTACATGCAAGATCAAGGGTGGCTTAACGCGGAAGCCCGTGGGCCACGTGTGGCCCGCGAGTGTCTAATTGTGGCCCGCGGAGCATTTTTTTTTTTTTAGTGTACATAAACCAATTTTCTAAAAAGTAAATTTCTCAAAAATAAGCCTGTATCGTCAAACTATGACTAGGCGTGTCGACGACATTAGAAACCATATTGAAGATAATGGGAGAAATCGAATACTTGCCAAGTATTTTTAAATAAATAGTTGATAAATTATATATAAAGGGTTTTTTCATTAAGGGCGCTCAAACTTTTTTTAAATAAAACAAAAACGAATGAAGATATCTAAAAAAAAATATTATGTTTTGAAGTACATTTAGTGGCAATTATGTATAAAATTCAATTTCCCTCGCATGACCACAGCGGGCACGTTTGCAGAAGTTCAATCGTTGAATCCAATTTTCCACCACTTTTCACATAATTCGGCCCGAATCGCACCAATTTCGCGTTCAATATTTTCTTAGCACTTGTAACGTCGCCGGCTTGTTGGTATAGACCAGGCACGGGCAAACTGCGGCCCGCCGAGTGTTTTCTGCGGCCCGCCAACATAAATCTTAATTCTAAGTAAGAAAATTCTTAATATTTTTAAAAAAATATTGAAAATAAAATAAAAATTCTTCAAGATATTGAGTGAGTATACAGATATTCCTTTCACAGTTAAATTCAAAACTTTGCTTGAAAAAAGTGCTTCAAAGAGTTCGGGAAATAAAAAATATTATAATTTTATTCTTGGAAATGAAGAATGTTACGACTTTCTCGGTACTGATGATTAGGGATTTGTGATTTTCATTTACTCTGGACATCGTGCTACTTAAGTACTATTAACCCGTGTTATGAAGGCTCTGAATGACGATTTTTACAAAGATTTGGTGACTTCGAAAAATTGAGACAAGTTTGGCGCTAGTAAGCGATCCATTTTAATAAGATATTAAAACTGCATTGAAAGAGCTACAACTTGAGATTATTTATCTGCAATGTAACACTGATTTAAGAGATTTACACCATCGTGACGAAATCTGCAAATTTTACAATGATCTCAGTTCAGACAAATTCGACCAATTTAAAGATTTTGCAACAAAAATGTGAACAGACATTTTCGATCTTGAACCTCAGCTTAATTCTGATTCCATGACCATTCACAAGCAGTTTTAAAAATGAGCTTGTTGAAAAATTTTAATCTTCGAAACAGCTTCATTCTTCTGATATTTTTCGTGATAATAAATAGAGTACACCCGGTCCTCTTTTTAAACGATTTTTTTTAGTGATTTCGTTTTTACGTTATTCACAACGGTATTCGAGTTATTCGAAGGTATGTGATTTTTCTTTTTACAGACAAGATGGTGCCGCAAACTCATGCGATATTATTGGTAACTCTGCTCTGAAACTTATTTAAGCACAATGCATTTATTAAATTCGTTGAATAGCACTTTTTTTTAAATTTGTTGAAAAAAATTTTTTAGGTCGAATTTGAAAAATAATTTTTGTTTTTCTTTATTTTGGATACTGATTTTTTTATGTGCGCCACTTTTTGAAATCAATGTAAAAAAAGATCTGGTGTATATCTAAAAATGGTGTTTACTTGGCCCGCGGCTCATTTTGAATTCTTGGAATTGGCCCGCCATCCGAAAAAAGTTTGCCCCCCTGGTATAGACCAAAGATTTAACATAGCCCCAAAGAAAAACTTACGGGAAGATGGTTGAAAAACGCATTAATGAAAATCGAGATGCCGAAAAGTTGCAGAACGATGAAGATCATTTGTTCTTAATTAGCATAAAGCCCACTATGAAAAAGTTGACGGAAATACAGAAATTGGGTTTCCGCGGAAAAATTAATGACTGGCTTTTGGAAGCTATCACACAGAACGAATTTGGATTCTTTGAAAATCTTGGTTATTTTGTTCAACCAGATGCAAATCAAACAATAAATCAACATCAACATAATCTTGTTTTTAACTGATCCAATAAAAAGGTGTTATGCAATTTGGTATATGAATGTTTTTATGGGCTTATTGTAAGCGAGGTTAAATTTTTACTAATATATAGTCAAATCTTGATATGGACATTCTTGTGTATTCATGAAATTTATCTTTATCTTCTCGTAAACTTCCATATAATGTAACAAATTCCCCAAACACTGCTCTTTGCTTCAAAATGTCGCTATGACCTATCTTTTTAATCTAAAATATCAATCTTTAGAAATTAGCTTTCCTCCAAACACAGCTTACAATCGCAAAAATAGCTTACAATCAAGCCAACATAATATTTTTTTGACACGTGTATTTTTAAAGAAAATTATGATGTCACGCCGAAATAATATTGTTGATAACAGGTCATGGCGTAAGTCTCCCCGATTCCTATTATGCACACGATAAAGGGACCTTTATTATTAATTTTATGTTTTGGCTAAACATTACCAAGGCGCCATTGTTAATGGCTTTGTGGCTGCCTTGGAAGAAGAGCGTGAAGCTCCGCAATACGCCTCATACATAGTTTGACGATACAGGCTTATTTTGAGAAATTTACTTTTTAGAAAATTGGTTTTATGTACACTAAAAAAAAAAATGCTCCGTGGGCCACAATTAGACACTCGCGGGCCACACGTGGCCTGCGGGCCTACCCGTTGGCCACCCTTGATCTAGCATGTAAATTTGAGATTCTATAATTATAAATATCGATATTTTATAGAGAGATTTACAACTAAAATTTCAAGTTTATATTAATCGATTAACTAATATTATTACGATCAATGATATTAAATGTATTCTTCAAATACTATAAAGTGACTTTTATAGTTGCATACATATATTATTTTTTCTATAATTTCATAACTATTTTCATTTTGGACGTAATAAGGGGCTGATTGGTCGGCTCAATGTTAAATATTAAATGCCCTTTATTATTTATTATTGCGAATTTTTGGGTATTCCTTCTATGCAGAATGAATAAAAGAATTATAAAACTGTCAAAGCAATTAAAAAAATAGTATTGATTATTGGATCAAACATATTTTAAAAATAAAACTTTTGCGAGTTAGCGTATGTCTGGTAGTCAACGACGTTGACCACTGCACCACGGACCGGACATTAATATCAATCGAAAAATTAATGAGAGACAGTATATTATTTGAAGCAATGTCATTTGTGAGTCGATTTTTTTTTAAACCAAGTTCGCTCCTAACATGGAGCATATGGTCTCCTCACGGAGTTTATCTCAACATATGTTTTTTCTTCGAGAACGGTTTTGTTACTAAGTTGCTCAACCTCTCTTTTCAGAAGAGAGTAGGTATGGAAAGGATTGGAGTGATAAGCTAATTGCTTTTACTATGCGTCGCTCTTTGGGAACGGAAAGGTGGGAAGGGATTTTCAACAACACAAACACCCATGCCTGTGAACAGATTTCAGAAAATCTCCTACCGGGAATCGAACCCGGGCGGTCCGGTATGCAAGCCAACACCGTTGACACTTCGCCACGGACCAGACATAATTTATTAAAATAAAAATAAAATTTATTAAAATAAAAAAAAGTGTACTTCCCCCTCTGCCGCAAGCCCTGTTTCAAAAATCTGGCATAAATTCAAATACAAAAATAAATCTGAAATAATCAAATTTTTAAAATTAAGCTACTATTTGTTTATCATGATAAATATATAGTAAGTTATTAATATATAAATTTATAATAATATAATATTTATAGTTTATAAATATATAAGTTATTAACTATTTATTCAAAATACTTGTCAAGCATGGTGTGTACGACTTATATTTTGGGAATTGTTGAAATGCATAATGAATAAAGAAATCGTATGAAAATATATAATACGAAAAAAAATTGTGCCAGTTCTACGTCAATTACTAATTCAATGCTCAATATTTACAATGTCAATTAAATGGTCGATATTATTTATTTTTGCGAATGTCAGATATTCCCACTATGCAGAATGAATAAAAGAATTATAAAACTGTCAAACTAATTTAAAAATTAGTATTAATTATTGTATCAAACATATTTTAAAAATGAAACTTTTGCGAGTTAGCGTTAACGGGTCGTCTTAGCTGGGCGAATCTGGGCGAGGCGATCCGGCGCGGCTTTGAAAGCGGCAGAGTTTTAAAATATCAAACGGTCCTGGCCCATGCAAGTGTCATATGTAAGCGAAGCGATCCGGTCAGGACGGCATATGTCGCAAGTCGCCTCAAGTGCGCACTCATGGCGCACGCGAATCGCTTGAAAATATGAAACGGTCCAAGCTCACCAGAGCGTTAATTGCGTCTGGCCGAGCGATGGCACATAAGACCTTTGATCAACTACGTTTTAAATTGACTGGATTCGCCTAAATTCTCTTGCCGGTTCGCGTCGCTTACCTAAGACACGGGGTAAGTCCGGGAACATTAATTCCGGGGACGATATGTCGCGGAAACATTATGTCGCGGAGACATTTAGCCCGGCGACGATATGCCCGGGAGCGATATGTCTGGGGGCATTATGTCCGGGGCCGTTGTGTCTTTCGGCGTTATGTCTTTCGACCTTTTGTCGGCACACGGTTCATTCATCACACATAAATACATTTTATAAAATTAACTCGCGTTGAACTTCCTTGCTCGCACGTTGCAGGAAGATTACGTCAGCAATCGAAACATGAGATGAGGTCATCGATTATCGCCGAGTTCAGATAATTTTCGCTAGTTTAAAAGTAATATGTATTTGAAATAGAATAATAATATATATTTATGATCAATTAGTAATTAAAAAATAATATGTAATTCCGCATTTCAAATAAAAAAATATCAATTGAAAATCTTAACCCCCCAATAATGAGCCCTCCAGTAATGATCCCCCTATCTCTTAATTATTGGGGGTTTTACTGTATTTCGACTGAGGGTGCTTGATGGAATTTCAATATCAAATTTGAATTTTGTACTTTTCCATGAGTTTTGTCGCTAACGACCCGGGTTTCGCCTTTCGGCAATTCAAATGTTAAGGTCCATTTGACACACGTCAAACACAACAGACTCAAAAGAAAAATTTGGTGCGGCCACCTGACATTTCCGTATGACCGCTTAATGATTACGATGCGACCACAGTAAAAAAAATCGTGAGAACCACAGGTCAAGACCAGCCCTTTTCCTTCAGGCCGCATTCCGATTTTTGCTTCTCTGCGTGGATCGCAACATATTTATAGTTTAACTAATTGAGAAAACTATTAGAACGAGAATTTTAAATTCATTTTGTGAGCCTTAAGAGATCTTGGATACATATTCGATGTGATAATTTGAGAAATATTATTTTTTGAAACCTTAATATAGTTGCCCACCGGTGAATTATAAGCTGTCAGAGCTTTAGAACGGTTAATAAGATGCCTCATGTATCGTGTATAATATAATAATATACATAGTATGTAGGAAATATTTTTTCTATTTTTAAGATATTTTTCATCAACTGGTAGCACTGTTAACTCAAAAATTGGGACTACCCGTCACCATAGCAAAAACCCATTAGTGTATTTTGCTGTCGACTGGGTATCGGAAACCTTTTTTTGACTGCTGATAAAAATCAGCCAAAACGAGACTATGACAAGACGTTATGGGACAGTGAGTATTTTTATTTTCAAACAGCATTTTAGTGAATACCTAAAGATCAATTTTCGTAAAAAAATATGATTTTGAACTTTTTTGTAAAATATTGAATAAGTATGCCTGAAAACAATTCTCTATAAAAGTCATCATCAATCTCTTTTTTTAGATCAGATCTATATCGGTCAACGCGAGCATTCTCAACTGATCACCAATTTATTTTCTAACCATGTCCGTTTCGAGCGTGGAGCAATAATTGTACTTCTAATGGAGTTAATCTCAACAGAAATTTTCTACGAAAACATCTTGTTACCAGCGCTGTGGAGTCGGTAAAAAAAATTCGACTCCGACTCCAGCATTTACCAAAACCACGACTCCGACTCCGTCATTGACCAAAAACACGACTCCGACTAAAAAAGTTGAATATCGTCACTTTGTTTTGCCTAATTTTCCTTTTGATGTGTATTCAATTAAATATCAACCCTACCAATCCGGCCAATAGCCAAATTTGACATATATTATATGCAAAAATAAAAAGTTCAAACTTTTTAAAATTTTAGACTTCGAGTACGACTCCAGCCAAATCGCCGCGACGACTCCGACTCCGACTCCAGCCAAAAAGCCCCGACTCCACGACTTCGACTCCACAGCCCTGCTTGTTACTATGCTTCTGTCCGAAAGAAATATGCATATATGGTCGGAGAAAACTAATGGTTAAATTATCGTTCTCGCTGCGTCCCGTTTTTAGGTTAAGATGGATGTGAGGGAATTTAAACAAAATTAGCATGCAGGCTATCGAACTGAAATCAATAAAACGATTGACAATTAAACTATCCGTAGTAGAATTCAAATAAGTGAACTTCAAAAACAAGCCGAACGAGTTTGGTTCTCGAACACTAAATTTGTTTCCAGAGAATAACTTTTACCACTACGGGCGACTTTTTTTGAAATTCTTGTTGGCGATCGACTCACAAAATAAATTGCATTTTTGAATAATTTAAATAGGAATCTATGAATAAATTGAATGATAATTCATTGAAATAAAAGATATCAATAGCGTTGAGATCAATTTATATTATTTTTAAAACTGTTTTTTCGATCATCTCAGATCTTGGCTCAAATAAAATTGGACGTATTTTATATGCCATTTGTTAGAATAGTTGCATTTTGGTATAGTAATCCCAAAAGGTCAAGCATCCACATAAGGAATACATAATATTGTCGGTCACTGTGGTCTACTGGCAAGAGCTTTGTCCTAGCAATCAGGGGGCCCGGGTTCAATCCCCGGCAAGGTCAGATTTCTTCAATTGAAAAAAAAAGATATCTTAGGGTGGGTGTATGTTATTTATCGTTGATTTTGTGCACAACTGATACATTATTTTCCATCGAGTTAATCTCGTATGAATTTCACAACTAAGAATATTTGGCGCATTGGCGTAATCTGTAATGCCAAATATTTATTTTTGTAACTTTAAATATTCCCATAAAAATAATAAAGCATGGTATACCGCTTATAAAGGTTGTCAATGACTATAATTAGTTCGCATGCACTTGATGCTTGCCACCACTCCTGGAATAATACTACTTTAGTCTTTTACAATAAACACGTCGTCGACTGAGTAGTGTGCAAATGGTGTGCATAAAGTATGTTATCTATGGCATAAAGCTTATATTTACATCTATCAAGCTCTAAATTAGTTCGACGCAATTCTAGCTCACAAATCGCGACCGGCGTTTATGTTTTTCGACAAATTAATCTTGGTTTCGGATTCGCAATATCGGACGGCTAAGTGAGTAGAGTGTACATTGTGTTTTTGTTACATATACACCCATATAGTGCATGGTTAAAAGATAAGTCTCGGGCCAAGTAAGTGAGGAGTGAATTTCGTTTATTTTCTTGATCGTATAGCGTTATGTCAGGCGGCTGTGAAAAACGGCTGCACCATAGATAAACGGCTGCACACAGCTATAGTTATCTATGACACAGCTAGAGGTCTCCAAAGGCTCGGGCCGTGGGCCGGGTAACGAGGGTTTGAATTGGGCCGTGGATTTCGGGCTCAGGCCGGGTGAAATTTTAAAATTTCGGCCCGTGCAGACCTTTATCGCACACGTAACTGAAGGGTGGTGGGACATCCAACTTGTGCTGCTAAATATATACATATACACCCGATCCTCTTTTTGCACACAGGATACGTTTTAGACTTCCGTATGAAAAAGATTAGGTGGCCCCACAAACATGGTATGTAAGTTCCGTTACTCTCTAAATACAAAGGTATAATACAATGGATAGTGATATTATTTTGACGTCTGTTCCAATATGGCCGTCGTGTCAATGATACCAGTACAATATTAATTCGTGAAATATTATTTAACAAAAACTCGTGAATTAATGTTTTTATTTATTGCTCAATAATTATTTATCACACCTAATAATTGTAATTCTGTCTCAGTACCAGGGCTGTGGAGTCGGAGCGGCGCTTTGGCCGGAGTCGTACTCGGAGTCGGAAATTTTGAAAAGTTTGAATTTTTTATTTTTGCATTTAATATGTCAAATTTGGCTTTTGGCCGCATTGATAGGGTTGATATTTAATTGAATACACCTAAATGGGAAATTTAGGGAAAAAAGTCACGATATTAACCCATTTTCAGTCGTAGTCTTGGTAAATGCTGGAGTCGGACTTTTTTTTACTGACTCCACAGCCCTGCTCAGTACCGTAAGAAATACTCCAAACTCATTGGCTAAAAATATTGGTATAAGTGAAGATTGTTCGGACCATCTGACTTTGTTCCGACATGGCTGCCGAATCATTGTGCCACTATTATAAATTCATTCATAGATATTCACGGCCCAAGAAAATGTCACTGTGCTAGCCGACGTTCCCTGCCTAAATTACCACAAAAAGTTCCGATGAATTGCACTAAGTACTGCCTGATACCCAAAGTTGTAATTTTTTTAGGAGAGGACAACCAATCTACTGCATATAGCATCATTATAAAACTGCCATAATGGAAAGAGGTAGGAGCAAGGTGTTGGGTCAGAGGCGGGTATTTGGTCCAGGATCGGGTCCAGGATTGCGTCGAGGATTGCGTCGAGGATTGGGCCGAGGATTGAGTCGGGGATTGGGCCTAGGATTGGGTAGGGGGCGGACTTCGGAGCATGGGAATCACTATGAGAACACAGAAGTGCGTGCTCACAATGTGCCACAGCCAAATGCTACACAAAGAAATCGAATATGCCAAGAGATGGGCTTTAAAACAATCTCGGATATATCTGAGATGGATCCAAACCATATACTGCTGAAGCTGTCTTATTCCAAAATATTTCAAGCCCTGCTCGGTGGAACTCCGAGTCCAAACTTCATTCCTATAATAGTGAAGTGCTTGTCAATTATATCTGAATCAAGTTTTGATGATAGTAAAAATTCTCTCTTAACCAAAGCGTTCAATTCTAACTTTTCAAATACGTTGCTTAAATACATGTTAAGTCTGCCATACGCAAGTGAAGCATCGAAAAAGGACAATCATGTCTTTTGGGAAAATCCAAGTGATTTTCTTTCAAACATACTCGACTTGAGTGAGAGTCTTTTTGATTTATCACACCTGGAATTGGACGCCCGCGTGTTCATAGATGTGGCTGATATTTGCATCAAAGGTTTGCAAAAAATCCGCACTGAATCTGACACAGAGGATCCTATCTATGATGAACACCTAAAATCATTTTCCATTATGAAGGAAACACACAAGGTGAGTAAAGATGTTTACAATGAGATACATTGGAGATTACTGAAATTTTAATACAGTTAACTATCTATCATTTTTTCAGGGACCATAGAAATAAACTATGGATGCGGGAAAACAATGAATGCAGACATATAGAAAAAAAATCATTATATCTAAATGCTTAAAATGATACATGTTTCAATACAGTCAATTTGTTTTCCTAAAAAATATCTTAACACGAAACCGGGAGCAAACAGCTGCAAAATACCGACTGGGGCGGGGCCGATTAGCTAAAAATTGGATTAAAACAATAGATTTCGTAAATTGAATACTTTCAAACTTATATATCAATTTTGATAAAAATTTAAACATAGGCTCCCAACAATATTTCAAACTTTTTCAATTACCATAAGATTTTTTGACAGGGGCTGTCAATATTTTAAAACTAAACATTTAGAAAGAAATAAAATTCATGAAATATTTTTCTTCACTTTAGGTCAGTGGTGCACAAACTTTTTGAGAGAAGGGCCAATTTATCCATTTAAAAATTTTCGCGGGCCGCAAAGGGTAAAAGTGAAGAAAAATATTTTATTAAAAGTATTTTTCTGCAAGATAATCGATAAATCAGTATACGATTTTTATATATTAATCTTATATATAAAACCGAAACGGCGTATGTATGTATGTGGGTCTGTAATTCCCTTTTGCATTGTTGGTCATTAAGTTGCCATAAAAACGAATATGAAAGAAAATATGTTTGAATTTTTATCGCCGAAGACATTTAGTCAAAATGTAATAAATTAGTCTTCTACTGAACTTTTTCCGGCTTTTGTTAATATAATAATGTTTATTATTTACGTGAAGGTATTATTTGACACATCTTTGACAGCAAATTAGATTTTTTCCTTGAATTTGGACATTTTAATGGGCGAGAATGGGGCTGTCATCAAATTAAATAAAGTTTGTGATTTTATTTTAACTCTGTTTTGGATGTTAGATTTTGTGATATAATTATGTCGAATGATATAATATTTAATAATTATTGGTCGGTTAGTCCGAGCGACGCCAGGTAGCAATACTAGTATTATATATTTTCATTATTTTCGGATATTTTTTAATATCGATTCACAAACCAGTAATTATTTAATGTTATTTCATTCGACATAATATAATAATATCACAAAATCTAACATCCAAAATAGAGTTAAAATAAAATCACAAACTATATTTAATTTGATGACAGCGCCCCATTAACAAATCTGCAAAAAAGCTGCCGCGTGCAGGGCATGTTCTCCATATTTTCTGGCCCGGTGAAAAGGTTAAAGACAGATTTTATCATGATCCACCTAATCAAACTTTTTAAAAACAGACTTTTTTCCACCGACTCCACAGCCCTGGTTTTAATTTTGAAAATGAGCGTTCTCCCGTGGAAACGGATTTAGTGGAATCAATTGCCGTTGTAAAAAATACATTAAAAAAGTCCGACTCTGACTCCGACATTGACCAAAAACACGGCTCTGACTAAAAACGGTGGTGGTTTTGATTATTTTGGCCCTCAATTGCAAGGTATGGACTTGCCCAATATGTGGTTTCAACAAGACGGCGCTACCAGTCACACGGCACACGCAACAATTGAGTTATTGAAAACCAAATTTGGTGAGCGTGTTATTTCGCGAAATGGACCAATTCAATGGCCGCCTAGATCATGCGATTTAAGACCATTGGACTATTTTCTTTGGGGCTATGTTAAATCTTTGGTCTATTCCAACAAGCCGGCGACATTACAAGAACTAAGAGAAAATATTGAACGCGAAATTGGTGCAATTCGGGCCGAATTATGTGAAAAAGTGGTGGAAAATTGGATTCAACGATTGAACTTCTGCAAACGTGCCCGCGGTGGTCATGCGAGGGAAATTGAATTTCATACATAATTGCCACTAAATGTATTTACTTCAAAACATAATAATTTTTTTTTAGATATCTTCATTCGTTTTTGTTTTATTTTAAAAAAGAATTGAGCGTCCTTAATGAAAAACCCTTTATATACAAAAAATCGACTGCAAATCCTTGGAAAAGATTCTTTCTAATCGTCTTGTATTGTTGTTCGGAAGACACAACTGACGGGTAGCTACCTGAAATGGTGAACCATTGATTCGCTCAAGCTTACGGGGTAGTGTTTGGTACCTTATTTTTTTTTATAGGTTGCTGACTTAAAAATGTCGCCTCTCCATTATGTAACAAAAGAATGGTCAGTGCCCATATCGTAAATTTTAGAATTTGCTTCAACTACATTCTACACGGTGTTAAGCAGATGTTTTTTTAAAATGATACATATATAGGTATAACGAATACTTCATTTAGTTGGCTTATTTGAATTGTATGCTATAAAAATAATTCTCCTCTTGAAATTTATTTAGGTTCATCAAAAACTATTATTCTTCCAGGAATAAAAATTTTGCATAATTTTTCATTTAAATGCTTCACCTACAAATCGATTTTGTTAATGTAAATGTTGGAAACTTTTTTTTTTATATGTGGAAACGTTCCCTTAAAAAAATAGATCTAAAAAAAATGTGCTGTAAATGCCGTCGAAAAAAATCTTTGAAAATGAGGATGAAATCAAATTTTTCGTATTTAAAATAACACCAAAAATACTTCAAAAATCAAAGTTAAACTTCTTAATTTTCTACAGCGATTGTTTTCGATTATTGAATTGACCACTAGCATATTTGTTCGTTTCATTAACGATGTTACAAAAAGCTATTTATTCGAACATAATAGTAACATACATAATCATCATGATAATTATTTTTGAACGAATGCGGTGTATACCTACATGAACATACACTTATAAAATGTTCCCTCATAGTTACTATCGACATTCGTTATAATACTTTAAATCAGAAGCTTAATTTTCATTTTTTTTTCTTTCCAAGAACCGTTATTGAAATAAAAAATATATGAAAATCAATATTTTTATAATGTTCAACTACTAAAGATCAATATCGCAGAGTTGAGAAATATAATCGTTCCACAATACGAAAAAATATGGTGGCCAATATGTGGGAGTGGCCTTAGAAAACCGTCATTAACACTAGATCACGACTGACTGTCACTACACTGTCTTTTGAAACTGTGTAAAAAAGTACTTAACTTGACTGACATAAAAACAATCACTTATTTCATTTCACTCCACCATTTATGTCCTTTTTAGATCTTTATTGAGTTCAGATGAACTCGATATAGATCTACATTCTCACAGATGTTGTTCTACTTATGATATTGAACGTAAATGGATTTAAACACTCATACTGCCATAGTATATTTTAAGGTGGG
>JAHFWI010000154.1:0-88583 GCA_028554975.1 Himalopsyche kuldschensis
GTTAAAACATTTATAGGGTTAGGCACTGCACCGCCGTATATACTTGAATGTAAGTCTCTATTAGGTCCTTCTACAGAAACCTCCACATAACTCAATCCTCGTAGACCTACAGTTACGCTAGGTATATCATTAGCTATGATACCTGTGTCTGAGATGACAATAATGTCATTACTTAGTTTTTCTTTGTTTGATTTTTAAAAATTCTGCCAAGCTACTAGAGCCTATTTCTTCTTCGCCTTCAATCATAAATTTGACATTACAAGGCAGTTCATTACTTTGTAACATTACCTCAAATGCTTTTATATGCATAAAACTGTCCTTTGTCATCACAGGCACCACGGCAAATATTGCACCATCTGGATGTATGGTTGTGGACTTTACAACAGGTTCAAAAGGGTCTGAATGCCATAAATCTAAAGGATCTGCTGGCTGTACATCATAATGCCCATAAACCAAAATAGTGGGTAATTCAGGATTTATTATTTTATCTGCATATACTACAGGATAGCCTTTTGTGGAGCAAATTTCTACGTTATCAGCACCAGATATTGTTAGTAGTTCAGCTACCTTATGGGCATGGGTTAACACCTGTTTTTCATAAGATTTATCAGCACTGATTGATGGTATTTTTAACAATTCAAATAGTTCTGCTAAAAATTTATCTTTATTATTTTGAGTATAATTTTGTGTGTTTTTCATAATTTTTATTTTAAACTATTAAAATATGAGCACAAAATTACTAAAAAAACTTTCTAAGTATTTATTTCAGTAATACATAATCTATTTTTTTTGATTAATTTAATAAAAAATAGGCATAAAAAAAGTCTTTGAAATTTAAAAAACTACAAAGACTGTTTTTATTATTTAAGTTAACGTTTATTTGTTTTCTTTAAAACGCATGTCTGGTGTACCGTCTTTTTTCAAACGAACGCTACCTTTAGACTTAGCATTGAAACGTTTGTCTGGCGTACCGTCTTTTTTCAAAACAACACCTGTTGTGTTTACTTTTCCTTCAATTTTAGCGTCTATTTTTTTCGCTTTATCTTTTACTGCACCTACTTTTTTATCAGTAGCGATAACTTTATCCGCTATTTTTGCTTTTACACTTTCTTTAGCACCAGACACTTTTTTGTCAGCAAAATCTTTAACATCTTTTTTTGCATCAGTCTTAATTTCTGTTGCTCTAGTTTTCTCAACACTTTTAATGTCAGAACCAGTAGGCATTGTCATTTGTGCGAATGATGCTGTAGCAAAAGTTAATACTGCAACAGCTGATAAAATTACTTTTTTCATGTTTATTTTTTTTTTAGATTATTAAAGCATAAATATATAATTTTTTAAAATCACAAATCACTAAAAAACGTATAAATTAACATTTTTTTAGCATGTAATTGCTGTATTTTTTTTTATTTTAGTCTTAATTAATCACATTTTTGGTTATTCTGCAACAAAATTATATTGAATTATATAACCCGTTGGTTGGTAATTAAATAATTTTATTTTTAATATTGTTTATCGGTCTATGAAATATAAATTTATTGACATATTGAACCAATGTTAATGCTGTTATTTTTCGCTAAAACTCTTGTTTTAAAACCTTCGAAAGTTTTTAGCATAATTATTGAAAATAATGTTTCAATTCTTTTTTCTTGATTTTCTAAAAATATAAGGTTGTGACAAATAACCTCTACCACCAAAGTGGCACACAATCAGTCATTTGCTGTTTTATTTTTTTCAAAAAAATGAACATCGTGAACTTCTGCTTTTGTAATATCTAAAAAAAGAATGAAAAACCCCATCTATTGAACAAACCACTGTAATTTATATCCGTAAAACCTGTTGTTTTGTGAAGCACAAAATCCTTTTTGATGGAGCAGTCTAAAACTCATTTTCACAGATTTTTAATTCTAGTTCACAATTCAAAAGAACTGATAACGTCTAAAACTCTTAAATATTTTTTTTGCTATATTTGGCATAGATATTATCTATGTTTTGCGACTTCAAAGGTACTGGATTTTAGTGTCTTTAGCAATATCTAATCAGTTTTACTGCAAATAATTACACCCAACGGGTTGAAATAAATATAATATAAATCACAAGTTTATTTATTAACAGTAAAAATTAATTGTAAAACGTTTCTCTTAGTTCTTTCACTTTAGGGTCTTCTAGATACTCATCATACGTCATGTATCGGTCTATGATGCCTTTTGGGGTCAATTCTATAATACGATTGCAAACAGTTTGTAGCAATTCGTGGTCATGAGAAGATATCAATAAGGTTCCTTTAAAAACACTTAAAGTATTGTTTAGAGCTGTAATGGATTCTAAATCTAAGTGATTGGTCGGTTCATCTAAAAGCAAGACATTGGCTTTGTACAGCATCATTCTAGAAAACATACAACGCATTTTTTTCGCCTCCAGAAAGCACACTACATTTTTTTCAAAGCTTCCTCGCCACTAAAAAGTATTTTACCCAAAAAGCCACGGATATTTTCCTCATGTCTTTCTTCATCAGTACTTACATACTGACGTAACCAATCTACCAAGTTAGCATCCGAGGTAAAAAAATCTGTATTATCTACTGGTAAATAACTTTGTTTGGTGGTAATACCCCAAAGTACTTCCCCATTATCTGGCGTTTCATTTTCGGTTAATATTTGGTAGAAAGCTGTTTTAGCCAAACTGTTTTTTGAAATAATAGCAACTTTATCTCCTTTTTTAAAATTTATATGGACGTCTTTGAAAAGTGTTTCATCTTGGGTGGTTTTTGTCAATTTATTGATTTCTAAGATTTGATCACTAGCCTCTCTTTCTTGTTCAAAAATAATGGCAGGATATCGCCTGGAAGATGGTTTTATATCATCTACATTCAATTTTCCTAACATTTTTTTACGAGCTGTTGCTTGTTTTGCTTTGGCTACATTTGAACTAAAACGCATGATGAACTCTTGCAATTCTTTTCTTTTTCATCTGCTTTTTTGTTTTTGTTGAGCTCTTTGTTTTGTTGCCAATTGGCTAGCTTGATACCAAAAAGTGTAATTTCGTAAACAGATTTAATTTGGAATAATCTAAATCACCAATATGCGTGCAAACAGTATCTAAAAAATGTCGATCATGAGATACTACAATGACGGTATTTTCATATTCCGCCAAAAATCTTCTAACCATGCAATGGTTTCTACGTCCAAATCATTGGTAGGCTCGTCCAAAATTAATACATCTGGATTACCAAAAGGGCTTGTGCCAAAAGCACGGTTTTTTCTTGATTTTCCATTTCACCCATTAGTTTACAATGTGCATCACTTTTGATTCCAAGGTTTGAAAGCATAATAGCAGCATCACTCTCTGCATTCCAACCGCCCATTTCTTCAAAAATAACGCCTAACTCACCTGCTTTATCTCCATCCTTGTCGGAGAAGTTGGGCTTAGCATATAAGGCATCCATTTCTGTTTTTATTTGAAATAGTTTTTTGTTTCCTTGCAGAACAGTTTCTAGCACAGGTATGGCGTCAAAAGCAAAGTGGTCTTGTTCTAAAACAGACATTCGTTTGCCTGTTTCTAAACTTACGTGTCCAGAAGTAGGGTCTTGCTCCCCTGAAAGAATTTTTAAAAAGGTAGATTTACCAGCACCATTGGCACCAATTATTCCATAACAATTGCCTTTTGTAAATTTTATATTAACTTCGTCAAATAATATACGTTTTCCGAATTGTAAAGATAGATTTGAAACTGTAAGCATTTTTTATTTTAAATTTAATAATTTTGGCAAAATTAAGAAGAATCTTTGTATGATACAGAAGAAAATTAATATAGAAAATAGAAAAGCTAGGTTTCATTATGAATTATTGGATACTTATGAGGCAGGAATTCAATTGTTCGGAACAGAAATAAAGTCAATACGTCTAGGAAAAGCAGGTATTGCTGAAAGCTTTTGTCAATTAACAAATGGTGAGATGTTTATTGTAAATATGTATATAGAAGAGTATAGTTTAGGTACTCATGCTAATCATCGACCACGGAGAGAACGAAAATTATTGTTAAAAAAAAATGAATTAGCCAAATTAGAAAGAAAAACAAAAGAAACAGGATTAACGATTGTAGCCACTAAATTATACATAAATGACTGTGGATTAGCTAAAATACGCATATCTTTAGCTAAAGGAAAAAAAATATTTGATAAAAAGAAATACAATAAAAGAAAAAGATTTAACAAAAGAGTTGCAAAGAGTTGCAAAGAATTACTAAATTTGCATCATTAAAACTTAAACTAAAAAAGCATTATCAAAAAATGAAGAAATTAAATTTTTTATTAACAGCGGTTGTTGCCCTAACGGCAACATCGTTAACAGCACAGAACAGTACAAATAAATGGTACGTAAGTGTCGGTGCTCATGCAACAGATTTTACGTCTGTAAGACCAGTTTTTGATGAATTTTTTCAAACAAAAAACTGGACTATTGTTCCACCATTGTCTAAAATTTCTATTGCTAGAAGTTTAAATAAATCATTTGCAGTAGACGGTATGGCATCTATCGGAGATGTTACGAACAACAGATTGTACGTTACTACAGCTGGTGTGCCTGATACTAAACCAACTTTTAGAGATGAATTTTTCATTAATGCTGGTTTGGGTTTACGTTACAAATTAACTAACGGATATTTATTAAAAGAAACTTCTTGGTTTGATCCTTATTTTAGAATAGGAGCTAACTACCACAAATTTGATTACACAGGTGGTTTTAACGACCTTAGATTTACAGGTAATACTGTAGCTGGTGGTAAAGAAAGAGGTGCTACTAACGTTTATGGTGCATCTGTACCAACAGCAAATAATGGTGTTGATTATTTACAGTACGATAACACAGGTGCTAAAGTAGGTACTGCTGGTAAAAATCATTTAACTGCATCTTTAGGGTTTGGTGTCAACTTTTGGATTACTAAAAAGTTTGGTATAAACTTAGCTAGTGATTATAATCATCCATTTGATATGGCAAAAGATTATATTGACTTCTTCCAACATAGTGCAGGTATTACCTTTAGATTTGGAAATAGCGATAAAGATAAGGACGGTATATTGGATAAAGATGACAAATGTCCAATGGTTGCTGGTTTAGCTAAATTTAAAGGTTGCCCTGATACAGATGGAGATGGTATTCAAGACTCTGAGGATACTTGTCCTACAGTTTCTGGTCCATCAGAAAACAAAGGTTGCCCATGGGGTGATAAAGATAAAGATGGTGTGAAAGATAACGAAGACAAATGTGTTGATGTTGCGGGTCCAGCGGCTAACGGTGGTTGCCCATGGGTAGACTCTGATAAAGATGGTATCCTAGATAAAGATGACAAATGTCCAAGTGAGGCTGGTGTTTCTAAATACCAAGGTTGTCCTGAGCCAAAAGCGGCTGAAGAAGTTAACAAAGACTTCAACATATTCTTTAACACAGGAAAATCTACAGTGAAAGCTGAGTCTATGATTAAAATAGATAGAGCAGTAACAATCTTCAAAGAAGCATTGACTAACAATCCAAATGCTACATTCTACATTGATGGATATACAGACAACAAAGGTAAAGAGAAAGCGAATATTTCATTATCTCAAAGACGTTCTGCTGAAGTAGTAAGGTTATTAACTAAAGCAGGGATTCCTAACACAATGTTACGTCCTAGAGGTTTTGTACCAGCAAATCCAGTAGCTACTAATGACACTGAAGAGGGTCGTCAAGCTAACAGACGTGTTGTTGCAACTACCACACAAGATGCAACAGGTACTTTTCAACAATTTTAGGCTGCACCAGTAAAAGCAATAAAAAAAGCAGTAAAAAAAGTATTTAAAAAATAATTTAAAAAATAATTTAAAAAAATATTTTTTAAATTATTAATATTAAAAAAACCCAACTCATACAAGAGGTGGGTTTTTTTATTTAGTATTAAGATTTAATAATTTTATGTAAATATTTTATAAACCGCCTTATATGTTTTTACAAAAAGTAATGGTTTTTTCTAAACTTAATTGGTTTAAAAATAAATTAAAAAAAATATATCTACCTTTTTTAGGGAAAATATCCTTGTATCAGTTAATTAATATTTATCTGTCAGGATTATTAAAAGGAGCTTTACAACAAAGAGAAGCAGCAATATCATGGAGTTTGTTTATGAGTGTTTTTCCATTTATATTGTTTATGTTTAGGCTATTGCCACACATGCCACATTATCAGATTATTGAAAATTATTTTTTCAATATATTGTTAATTAGGATTTTACCAAAATCTATAGTTGAGCAAGTATCCACCTACATTTACAGCATTGTATCGGATAAAGATAATAGTTTGCTTAATGTTTCGTTATTGCTAACTATATTTTTCAGCACAAATGGTATTAGGTCTTTAATGAATGGCTTTGGTAAATCTGTAAATTTGAATACCTATAAAAAAAGGTCAACTGTTGGGCAATATTTTGTGTCATTAGTACTAACGATATTTTTCACAATACTTATTTTGTTAGGTTTATTACTTATCTATTATTCGCAGGTGGTATGGAGATATATTGAGGAAACAGGTGGTTTTACACAAAGTCAAAGTTTTGTATTGGTTTTCGTAAACTATATTTCTACATTTATTTTTTACTTCTTTGGTGTATCTATGCTTTATTATTTTGGATTGAGTATAAAAAGAGGAGTTCAATGGGTATTTACCGGGCTTTTTTTATCTACCGTATTATTTTTTGGAACTTTATTTTTATTTAGTTATTACATAGAAAATTTCACGAAATATAATATTCTTTATGGCTCTGTAGGGACTATAATCATTATTATGCTATGGATATACGTTAATGTAATTATTATATTACTTGGTTTTGAACTAAATGCGACCATTGGCTATTTTAGAAAAGATAAATGATATGTTTTTTATTGTTCAAGAATATTATCTAAAGCCTTTTCTAGGGTTGAATATTTAAATTTAAAGCCTAGTCCTAATGCTCGTTTAGGTGAAATGTTTTTGTTGTCAAAGAGTAAAATATGCATTTCGCCTAAGATTAATTTCATAACCCATTGCGGTATTCCTGGTATCCAAATATTTTTGTTTAATTTTTTAGCGATTAATTGTGTTAATCTCTTTTGAGAAACTGAATCATGAGAAACGGCGTTTATAATACCACTTATTTCATTTTCAATTACAAAATGGTATAGATTAGCCACATCTGTAAGATGTATCCATGATTGAATTTGTTGACCTGAACCAAAATGGCTTCCAATTCCCATTTTTATAGGCTTAGCCATTTCTACAAAAGCACCTCCTTTGTTAGTATAGACAACTCCAGTTCTTAACTTTGTAACTATTATATTAAATTCACTAAATTTATCAACGCTTTTTTCCCATTTAACAATAACATTGGCTAAAAAATTATCAGCAGTTACCTGGGAGTATTCGTCATAAATTTCAGTATAGCTATCTGGATAAATAGCTGTACCAGATGATGATATGATATGTTTTACTTGGTTTTTATTTTTTTTTAATGAATCATAAATTAAATCTAAGCCCAATATTCGACTGTCAATTATTTTTTTTTTGTATGATTTTGTCCATCGTTTAGCAATTGTTGCACCAGCTAAATGTATTATAGTGTCTACATTGAGTAAACATTTTTTATCTATTATTCCTTTTTCTAAATCCCAAAAATAACCAGAATAATTAGATTTATTTTCTATTTTATTTAATGATGTGGATAAGTAATTTATTTCATAATTATTTTCTAATAGTAGGTTTACTAATTCGGTACCAATTAATCCTGTAGCTCCCGTTATTAAAATTTTCATTTTTTGTGATTTACTTCTTGTTTAAAAAACATCCTTCACTATTCTTCTTGTAGCCTCAGCTTTACTCATAGTGTAAAAATGTAGTACGGGTACACCATTAGCCTTTAATTCCTTACATTGTTGAATAGCCCATTGCATGCCTAATTCCTTAACCTGTGTATTGTCAGCACACTTTAGTGCCTCTGCAGTTAATATTCTTGGGATTTCCATATGAAATATTTTAGGTAAAATGGTTAATTGTGCTTTAGTTGCTAAGGGTTTTATACCTGGTATTATGGGTACATTAATACCTATGGCTCTGCACTTGGCTACAAAATCAAAATATTTTTGGTTGTCAAAAAATAATTGTGTTACAATGTAGTCTGCACCCATTTCTACTTTTTGTTTTAAATAGGCTAAATCTTCGTCTAAGCTTACTGCATCAATGTGTTTTTCTGGATAGCCTGCCACACCAATACAAAAATCTGTAGGAGCTTTATTTTCTAAAGGATCGTCTAAATATGTGCCATTATTTAAGCTTGCTACTTGGGTTAGTAATTCACTAGCATAGGCATGCCCGTTAGGGTCTGGTATAAAGGCATTTTCTGTTTTTATAGAATCTCCACGTAGAACTAAAACGTTATCAATGCCAAGAAAACCTAAATCAATAAGTGCATTTTCGGTATCTTCTTTTGTAAATCCTCCACAAATGATGTGTGGAACGGCATCTACATTATAATGATTTTGAATGGCGGAACAGATGGCTACTGTACCAGGACGTTTACGGACAGTTTTACGGTAGGTATGACCATCTGTGTTGGTTTCAAAAACGTATTCTTCCCTATGGTAGGTTACGTCCACAAATGCGGGTTTATATTCCATCAAAGGGTCTAAGGCCGCGTATATGTTTTTTATATTTTGTCCCTTTACAGGAGGTAGTATTTCTATAGAAAAAAGAGTGTTTTTTGCGTTGGCAATATGGTCTGTGATTTTCATTTATGTTTTTATAATTATCTATCGGAAGTTATTTTTTATATCCCAATAATCCTTGCTACAAATATACACAATTGAAATATTCTGTCACCTAAGATTATTTAAATCATATTTTTTTATAAGGAAAAATTATCATAAGGTTACTAAGTAGGGCATCAATATCTTTCTTAGAGGTCTCCACACTAAAGGATAACCGAAGTGTGGTATTTTTGGCTATTTGTTCTTCCGTTTGTATTAGTGTAAGTATTTCTGATGTTTTTGTGGCTCCAGAACTGCAAGCACTACCTTGAGAAACCGCTATTTCCTTTAAATCTAACAAAAAGCTAATCATATCATTTTTAAATGGTAATGAAACACTTAATATTGTAAAAAGACTATTCACATTGCTACTCTCTCCATTAAAGGTAATCTGAGGTTGCCATTCTAACAATTCATTAATACAATATTGTTTTATGTCGGAGATATATTTATTTTTTTCTACTAAATCGTCTTTAGCAATTTTTAAGGCTAGTGCTAAGGCTACTATGCCTGCTACATTTTCTGTTCCAGCACGCATATTACGTTCTTGTAAACCACCAGTAATGATGGCTTTTAATGCTATAGATTTGTTAATATATGCAAAACCAACACCTTTTGGTCCATGAAATTTATGAGCACTACAGGATATGAAATCTGGGGAATTATTACTGTTTAAATTTAGATTATAGTGAGCAATCGTCTGTATGGTATCTGAATGAAAATAAGCTTTGTTTTGATGACATAGAATAGCTGTTTTTTCTAAATCTAAAAGATTAGCCAATTCATTATTCCCATGCATTAAGCTAACAAGGGTAGGGGATTGAGCGTTAATCAATAAATTTTCTAAATTATGATAATCAATCGTGCCATTTTGGTTAAGTCTTACCATCATTACTCTTAAATCAGTATACTGTAAACCTAAATTTTTTATAGTCTCCGTTACGCATTTATGTTCTATGGGTGATGATATGATTGTTCTCACACCTAAATTTGCTACACATGACCGTATAATTAAATTATTAGCCTCTGTACCTGATGCTGTAAATACTATTTCTACAGGTTTAATATTTAATATTTGTGCTATTTTTTTGCGAGCTGTTTCTACTAAAACTTTTGCTTCACGACCTATTTTATGGGTAGATGAAGGGTTACCATAGTTGTTTGAAAGGGTTTTAATGATCACGGCCAACACATCTGGGTTTATATTTGTGGTGGCACGATTGTCTAAATATACAGACATTATTAAAAGTAATATTAAATAGTTGTTTCCTTGTTGGTATAATAGGCATTTTCTACTAAAATAGACATGGGTACAATGTCTAAAGTTCGGCTATTGGTGGCTTCTAAACAAACCTTTGGTGCTAATCCGTGTTGGTAAGCTTGTAAAAAACGTGAGGCACATAAACACCATTTATCTCCAGGCTTTAGTACTGTAAAGCCATATTCAGGTATAGGTGTGGATAAATCATTACCTGTGGATTTAGAGAAGGCTAAAAAATCTTCTGTAGCCACAATGCATACCGTGTGTACGCCAATGTCTGTAGAGTCTGTATTGCAACAGCCATCTCTAAAATAACCAGTAAGTGGGGTAGTGCCGCAAGAAACTAATGGCTGTCCAAAATATTTTTCGCTTTTCAAAGTTATTTTTTTTAAATTATCTACAACAAAGATATAAAAAAGTATAGACAAAGGATTAGTAAATTGTCATAGAGATAACTAATGCTTAATATTTTTATATTTGTAGGATAAAATTACAAATACAATAATAATATCTATGAACACTAAACCAATTTCTTTTTTTGACACTAATGTTTTAGGACATCCAGCAGGATTGTTTGTATTATTTTTTACCGAAATGTGGGAACGGTTTTCTTTTTACGGTATGCGTGTATTGTTGATTAATTTTCTTACATTATCAGTTATCGGTACTAATCCAGGTTGGGGTTGGTCTGCTGAGAATGCTGGAGCCTTATTTGGAACCTATGCTGGATTACTATACCTAACGCCTATTTTTGGTGGTTTTGTTGCAGATAAACTTCTAGGCTACCGATGGGCAGTAGTTATTGGGGCTATAATCATGACTTTAGGACATGGCTGTATGGCATTAGATACAGAAGCTTCCCTATACTTAGGTTTAGGATTACTAGTTATTGGTACGGGTTTTTTTAAACCTAATATGACCTCTATAGTTTCGGAAATGTACAAGGACTTACCTGAAAAAAAAGATGGTGCCTATACTATATTTTATATGGGTGTAAATGCTGGCGCTTTTTTTGGTATGATGCTATGTGGCTATGTAGGCGAGCGTATTGGCTGGCGGTGGGGGTTTAGTTTAGCTGGTATATTTATGCTGTTAGGCACGTTGCAATTTTGGTTATCAAAACCATTGTTTGGTGACATTGGGAGTGTTCCTACAAAAAAAAATAATCTAGCTAATACCCCCGTACAGCTAGATTATACACCAAATAATTTCACATTATTAGATAAAATATTGATGTTTATTACGACCATAATAGGTTTTTTTTACCTTATTAATGACCCATTAACTAAGATATTTCATATAGATTTATTTCCTTTTGAAATAACAAAAATAGTTGAAAACAAACTGGTTACAATATTTTCTGGACAATATATAGCCGTTATTGTAGGTTTAATTCTTTTTTTAGGATTAGTCATTTCTAGAATTATAAGGTATGAAAGGGTTGTGAGGGATAGAATGATAGCGGTGGTTATTTTTGCTTTTTTTACCGTATTTTTTTGGTTGGCTTTTGAGCAAGGAGCATCGTCTTTGGTATTATTTGCAAGAGATTCGGTAGATAGAACCTTGAGTGGTAACGCTGCGATAGCCTATTATGTTATAAATACTTTGCTTACGGTAGTACCTTTAGCACTTATTACTTGGGTATTATGGTTGTTAGCAAAGAAGACGTTTAGTAAAATACCAGGATCTAACATTATTTTAGCTATCTGTTTTGTGTGTGTTTGGAGTGTGGTTATTTGGTTATTAAATAGGGATTTAAACTCTACGGTCTATGAAATTGCTTACCAAGCCATCGAAACTAAAAAAATAGATAAAATCACTCAACAACAGGTTATAGATGAGAAAGGTAAACCAGTATTTGATTACCAAACCATAACAGAGTCTACTATTCTTAAGGGTAATGAAAAACTAGTAACACAAAAATCTATATTGATAGATGTCTTAGACCTAAAACCAAGCCAACAGATTGATGTAGTAAATATTAATGGTAGCCTTAATTACTTAAATCAAGAAAAAAAAGATAAGATGAGGCAAGATTACGCTAAGAATAAACAAAGCTCTCAGCTAATCAAAGCTAAGGTTGTGGCCCTAAAACATAATGAGGTAGAGATTACTGTTTCATGGTTCAGCATCCTTAATTCATTTTTTATTATTGTGTTTGCCTCTATGTTTTCTAATTGGTGGGATGGTAAGTATAATCCATCAGCCGCAGTAAAGTATGGTTTGGGCTTAATCATCATGGCGATAGGCTTTGGGTTATTAGCCTATGGTGCTTTTGGTATAAAAGAAGGGGTAAAGGTAAATATGATTTGGTTAGTCCTTGCCTATCTTTTTCATACCTTTGGAGAACTTTGTTTATCACCAGTTGGGTTATCCTATGTTAGTAAACTAGTACCCCCACGTATGATTGCCTTTATGTTTGGTGTTTGGTATTTAGCTATAGCTATAGGTAATAAATTAGCTGGTGTTTTGGGTGGGGAGATAGAGAAAATAACTACTGAATATTCCCTTTCCATGTTCTTTTTAATATTTACAATTGTACCTATTGTGGCTGGAATTATAATTATGTTATTGAATCCGATGTTGAAAAAATTGATGCACGGTGTGCGGTAATTTATAAACACAAAAAAAGCGAAACTATTTAATCAAATAATTTCGCTTTTTTTGAGATAAAATAAAAAGTTTTGATTATTTCAATTCTTGAGAATTTTTATTTAATAACCTTCTAGCAATGATTAATTGCTGAATTTGTTGTGTACCTTCAAAAATGTCTAATATTTTTGAATCTCTAGACCATTTTTCTAATAATTCGTCCTCGGAGTAGCCTAATGAACTGCACAAATCCACACATTTCAGTGTAATGTTATTACCTATTCTAGCACTTTTTGCTTTACATACTGATGCTTCTAAAGAGTTAGTTTTTTTGTTGTCAGCCATCCAGACCGCCTTTAATGTTAGTAACCTAGTCGCTTCATAGTCAGCCTCCATTCTACAAATTTCTGATACAACCTGTGAGGTGTTATTTATAGGCGTTTCGTAATCTAATTTTAATTTACCAGCTAATAATTCTTTTGTTCTACCTAGTGCCGCTTCAGCAACACCTAACGCCATAGCCGCAACAAATGGACGAGTATTGTCAAATGTCTCCATCACGCCAGCAAATCCTTTTTTTACATCTATTTCAGCATTTCCTAAAAGATTTTCTACGGGTACTCTACAATTTGTAAAATTAATAGCACAGGTATCAGAGGCTTTTATTCCTAATTTTTTTTCAGTTCTGATAACCTCCATACCAGGTGTACCTTTTTGTACTACAAAAGATTTTATAGCGACTCTACCTAAAGATTTATCTAACGTAGCCCATACTACGATAGCGTTTGCCCTTTCTCCTCCAGTTACAAATATTTTTTCACCATTTAGAATATAGCCGTCACCATCTTGTTTTGCGGTGGTTGTAATAGCCGCAGAGTCAGACCCACAGTTAGGTTCTGTGATGGCCATTGCATACCATACGTCACCAAATTTTTCTAATTGTTTTTCATTAGCTACAGCACTTATTGCAACATTACCTAATCCTTGTCCAGGTATTGTTAGTAGTAACCCTACATCTCCGTACGCCATAGCTTGCACATTGATAACACTTGCCATATTAGAACCATTTTTTACAGCACCATCATTGGTGGTAACTTTCAGTTTGGCTAAGCCTTTCATTTCTTTCAGACCTTCGGCAAACACGTCTAACTCTACTGGATAGGTATGCTCTTGGGTATCATATTTTCTGGATATTGGTCTAAATACAGAATCTGCCGCAAGATGTGCGAATGATTGTATTTCTTCAAACTTGCTAGGAATTTCTAAATTCATCGTATTAATAATTGAAGGGTTAAGAATAAGTTTTTTTGAAATATTTTTTTTGAAAAAGACTATAAATGTAATCCATTAGCGGCAATAGCTACGGCTCTCAAATCTCTGTACCAACGTTGAACTGGGAAGTCTCTGATGAAGCCATGACCACCTAATAGTTGTACACCATTACTGCCAATCACCATACATTTATCACTACACATTAAATGTGCTAGATAAGTCTCTCTCTTAAAGTCCATTCCATGCTCAGCTTTAGACGCCGCTCTCTGTACCAAAACACGCATACCATCTATTTCTATTTTCATATCTGCAATGATAAACGCTACGGCTTGTCTATGACTTATGGGTTCTCCAAAGGCAAATCTGTCATTGGCGTATAGAATGACATAGTCTAACACGGCCTGACTGCAACCTACAGCTAGTGAACTCCATCCTAATTTACAAAAATCTACAAATTTGCTATAATCAATCCCTTCTGATTCGCCTAAAAGAGATGTAGCATTAAGTTTCACATTATTAAGAGTTAACTGACCCAGTTGTGCCGCATTTAAACCCATACTTCTATCCTTGATTATTGTCAATCCTGATGTGTTTTTATTTAGGATAAATAATTGATTACCTCTATCGGAGGTTTTAGCCGCAATTAGAAAAAATTCTGAAGATTCAGCTAAAGGAACCATGTTTTTAACACCATTTAACACATAACTATCACCATCTTTTTTAGCAATTGTATCTAATTCAAAAGGAGAAAACAAAGGACTAGGCTCATTAACGGCAATGGATGCTTTTATTGGTTTTTCAGCCAAAAATTGTGGAATTAAAGTTTTTTGTTGCTCATGACTGCCCCATTGTGTGATTGTGTTTAAAACACTTTGAGGGGTTAGAAAGGCTAGTGCCTGTCCTAGATCACCATAAGCTAATGTCTCTGCCATAATCATTTGTGTCGTGGTAGATCGTTCACTCATCATCCCACCTAATGATTCAGGTACTTGGTAAAAAGCTAATTCTAATTGATTAAACTCAGTCCAAAGTTCATCATTGATTACAAACTTCTCGTCTATATGATCTGTCGCTTCACGCATTTTTGTAGCGAATTGTTGGAGAGTTTCTTTTATTAAATTTTGCTCATCATCTAAATTTAAATCAAATAATCCTGTAGAAGATTTAGCTAAAAGGCGTTCTGCTGTACCCATAATTTTTAGTGTTTTATAAATTTATGAATACAAATATAAACAAAAATACAATGTAAGCATAGTATTTTTTTAATTTAGGCGTTTAAAATCAATTTTTTAGATAAGTATAATATGAAAAATGATACATAACTAATTGAATTTAAATAATTTAATAGTGTATTTAATTAACTAGTATTAAAAAATATAACAGTTTAAATATTTTAAAACTAAGATTTTAAATAATAAGGTTTAATTTTGTTTTTAAAATTTAATTTTCATGAGTAAAAACACACAAATAAACATAGATATAGCCTTAGATGAGAATCATGTACCTGAAAAAATGATTTGGAATGCCACTGATGGAGGGGTGAAAAATCAAAAACCAAAGGCTATAATGTTAACCATGTGGGATGATAAAGCTAAAGAAGCCTTACGTATAGATCTTTGGACAAAGGAAATGCCAGTTGATGAGATGAAAAGATTTTTTCACCAAGCATTTGTTTCTATGGCAAATACCTACAACAGGGCTACTTCTGAAGAGGATGTAGCGGATGCCATTTTTGACTTTGCAGAGCAGTTTGCTATAAAAGCTGGGATAAAATTATAAATTTTGAAAGGAATCATTCATTTTATTAAGAATTTCTTTAACAATAATGGTTCTTATTTTTTTTTATCATCACTTGTTACAAAGATAGTATTGTTTATTAATGCCGTTTTTGTAATTAAACTTATAAGCCAGCATGAATATGGTACTTTAGCATATGCCATAACCGTGTTTTCATTTATTGTACCCTTTGTAGGGCTAGGCTCTTACCAAGGTTTAATTCGTTTTGGTCCTATTCTAAAAACAGATAAGGACAGGCATAATTTATCTAATTATACGATAACTATTGGTTTTATTAATACCCTGTTTATGGGCGTTTTACTTATAGTTTTTGCCCAAATCAGCACCAAGAATTTCCCTGAAGCAAGAAGCATGATAATGCTACTCAGTTTACGCTTGATAGGTATGTTTCTCGTAGAGCAATTATCAACTCATTTCAGGGTTTTTAATGACAATAAGAAATCTGCTTTTGTAGAGGTTTTGACAGGCGTTACAACCCTTTTTTTAAGTGTTTTATTAACTTTAAAATACGGTGTTACGGGTTATTTTTTGGCATTATTGATTGCTCCTTCATTAGCTTTTTTCATTGCTGTAGTTTGGCTTAAACCTGACTATAAATTACAATTTAATTTTAATTTTGAACTTAATTTAAAAGCATTTTGGGAGTATTCCATTGTGCTAGGTATCACAACTAGTATATCCACGTTAATATTTTTATTAGATATTTTTTTTGTGGGAAATTTAATGACACAAAATGCTTCTCAAGCCGTAGCATTGTATAAAGTAGCTACTTTAATTCCTATGAATTTACTGTTCCTACCCGCGATATTTATACGTACTGATTTTGTGGCGGTTGCTAAAAATTATCAAAACAAAAAATATTTAATTACTTATTACCTTAATTTTTTAAAGTTATTCACCTTCATTGGTGTTGGTATTATAGCTTTTAGTTTCTTATTTGGTGATTATTTAATACCATTAATATTTGGTAAAATGTATAAACAAACCAATATATTTAAAATTTTGATTGTAGGAGCATGTATTTCTATGTGCTTTAGAGTCCCCTTGGGTAACATTACATCAGCATTAGGCATGGCAAGGCAGAGTTTAATTATATCAATTATTACGATTATAACAGATATAATATTAAATATAGTATTCATAAAAGCATTCGGTTTAGTGGGGGCGGCCCACGCCACGTGCATCTGTATGGCACTTTCAGGAATGATGAGCTTATATGTATTTATGAATTACTTAAAAAAAATGGATCGATTAGATACATAACTAAGGACAAAAAATAAATTATAGCGTTAATTTAGATAAAATTTATTAATATTAAACAGGCATTGTTATATTTGCAATTGAAAAAAAAATGTAATTATGAATAAATTATTTGTTTATATATTTTCTTGTATAATTCTATTATTATCAGCCTGTAAAGATAAAAATGAAGGTGGTGATGAGTTGAAAAAAGTAAAGTTGGGTAACTGTCTATTTCAATATAAAGGCAATTGGTCATTACAAAAAGATAAAACACCAAATGACAAATATCAATTGTATAACTTGACCTTAAAATCTAACCCAGACACGTATATAAAGTTATATTTATACAAGGAAAAATTAATAACCGACGACTCTGAATTACAAGAAATAATTTATAACGAGTCGCTTAAACATTATGACGTAACTAGTTTTACAGAATGGTGTGGCTTCGCTGGAAAGGGCATAGAGCAAGAATCACCAAATTTGGCTAAAAAAGATAAGTATAAAAATTTTGTAGGCTCTAATGACACAAAAACTTTTATTGTAAGAATTCATTACCCAAATGCAGAAAACAATGATGGTGCTAAATTATTTGAAAAATCATTTCAATTTTAGGACATCAAAAGAATATAATATAATCTCTTATAAAAAAACACGTCAATGAATCCAAAAGAATTAGTCTTAGCACAAATAAAAAAGAATGGAGGTTGGGTTAACACGCACGCACATTTAGATAGAGCATATACGCTAAATAATGAAAACTTCTCTCACACCAACTCATTTTTAAAAGAAAAATGGCATTTGGTAGATGAGCTAAAGAGAATAGCCACCATAGAAACCATCTATGTACGGATGGTAAAGGCTATAGAAATAATGATAGACCAGGGTACACAAGCGGTAGGTACATTCATAGACGTGGATGACGTAGTAGAAGACAGAGCATTGAAAGCGGCACTAAAATTAATAGATAATTATGGAAAGGATATAAAGATACGACTTGCCAATCAGGTATTAAAAGGAGTTATAGACCCTAAGGCTAAATATTGGTTTGATATGTCTGTGGAGCACGTAGATATAATTGGCGGATTGCCAGCCAAAGATTTTGGTTTTGAGGAGCAACACTTAGATGTACTACTATCAACCGCTAAAAATAACAATAAATTAGTACACGTACACGTAGATCAATTTAATACAGACGAAGAAAAAGAAACAGAAATGCTGGTACGCAAAACTATAGAACATGGTATGCAAGGCATGGTGACAGCTATACACGCTATATCTGTGGCAGCACATCCTAAAAAATACCGTAAAGATTTATACCAATTAATGAAAGAAGCAGATCTCATGGTCGTATCATGCCCAACTGCCTGGATAGACCATAACCGTACGGAAAGATTAACCCCAAGCCATAACTCTATAACGCCTGTGGATGAAATGGTGCCAGCAGGACTTACAGTGGCTTTTGGTACAGATAATATTTGTGATATATATAAACCATTTTCTGACGGAGATTTATGGACAGAAATGAGAGTAATGTTAGAGGCTTGTCATTATTATGATGTAGATCAATTAGCGAAAATAGCCTCAGTAAATGGATTAAAAGTACTGGGTATTTAAAGATTAAAAAAAATGAGTGTTAGTACAATACAAAAATATTTTCCTTTTTTGACAAAAAACCAACTGTATCAATTCATTCAACTACAAGATTTGTATGAGAATTGGAATGCAAAGGTAAATGTGATATCAAGAAAAGATATAGGCGAGTTTTATATACGCCACGTGTTACACTCCTTAGCTATAGGTAAATTTGTAAGCTTCACGAATGGAACAAAAATACTAGACTTGGGTACAGGAGGCGGCTTTCCTGGTATACCATTAGCTATTATGTTTCCTGATGTAGATTTTCATTTGGTAGACTCTATCGGAAAAAAAATTACAATAGTAGAAGAAGTTGCTCATAACATAGGATTGGAAAACGTAACTACAGAAAAAATACGAGCAGAGGAACTAACCCAGTCTTATGATTTTGTGGTAAGTAGAGCCGTAACGCAAATGCCACAATTTGTAGGTTGGGTAAAAAATAAAATTAACACAAAACATAGAAATGATATAAAAAATGGACTTATATGTTTGAAAGGAGGGGATTTAACCCTAGAACTTACATCATTTCCTAAAGCAAAAGAAATCCCACTAGAAACTTTTTTTGATGAAGAATTTTTTCAAACAAAAAAAGTTGTTTACCTACCATTTTAAATGAAATTAATAGATATAACTAACACATTAGAACAATTAGCCCCCATAAACTATGCAGAAAGTTTTGACAATGTAGGTCTTTTAGTAGGAGACATAAACGCAACGGTTAAAGCCATTTTAATTACACTAGACACTACAGAAGCTGTAGTAGAAGAGGCTATTGCTAATAAATGTAACCTAATTATAACATTTCATCCCATCATTTTTAGCGGATTAAAAAAGATAACGGGTAAAAACTATGTAGAAAGAGTGGTTATAAAAGCAATACAACACAACATAGCCATCTATGCCATACATACCAATTTAGATAATGCTAACCACGGAACCAATTATCAAATATGCAATCAATTAGGTTTAATTAACCAAAAAATATTAATACCGAAAGAAAATAGTATCAAAGAAATAGCTTTAGGTATGGGTAGAATAGGAGAACTACCTGAGGCAATGGAGGTAGAGGAATGGCTACATTACTTAAAAGAAAAAATGCAAACAACCTGTGTTAGATATACTAATTTTGAACATAAAAAAATTAAAAAAGTAGCTGTTTTAGGTGGGTCTGGTAGTTTTGCTATACCTTATGCAAAAAAACAAAAAGCGGATGTATTAATAACAGCTGATGTGAAATATCATCAATTTTTTGAAGCAGAAAATGAATTAATGATAGCCGATATTGGACACTATGAATCTGAACAGTTTACAAAAAAATTATTATTCAGTTATCTTTCAGAAAAAATACCTAATTTTGTAATCTTAAAATCAGTGGTAAATACCAATCCAATTAATTATTTTTAAGCATGACAACAGCCAATAAAAAGCCAGAAGTATCAGTAGAGGATAAATTAAGAGCCTTATATGACCTACAACTTATTGATTCTAGGTTAGATGAAATACGCAATACAAGAGGTGAATTACCTTTAGAGGTAGAGGATTTGGAAGATGAAGTAAAAGCAGGAGCGACTAGAATAGTAAAGGTAGAAGGAGAGGTTTCGTACACTGAAAATGAAATAAAACTAAGAAAAGAATCTGTAAAACAATCTGAGACTGCGATAAAAAAATATGTAAAGCAACAGGCAAATGTTCGTAATAACAGAGAATTTGAAGCATTAGCAAAAGAGATTGAATTTCAAGAATTAGAAATTCAATTATCCGAGAAAAAAATAAAAGAATTTTATGTGAAAATTGAGCATAAAAAACAAATAATAGATGAAGCAAAAAAAAATCTAGAAGAGTTAAAAGACCATTTGAAGCATAAAAATAATGAATTGTCTAAAATAGTATCTGAAACTCAAAAAGAAGAAGATATATTGGTTATTAAATCAAAAGAATTGGCAGAAAACATTGACGAAAGATTATTAATTGCATATAAAAAAATAAGATTGAATGTGAAAAATGGTTTTAGTATAGTGGCTGTAGAAAGAGGCGCATCATCTGGTTCATATTTCACCATTCCACCACAAAGGCAAATGGAAATAGCACAACGTAAAAAAATAATTACGGATGAGCATAGTGGGCGAATATTGGTGGATGCTGCTTTGGCAGATGAGGAGAGACAAAAAATGCATCACTTCATACAAAACAATTAAAGTCTAAGCATAAAAACAGTAAATGTATTATTTTTTAACATTTTAGTAACGAAAATCTAAAATTATATACAGAAATTAAAACTAAAAAAAGCAATATGAAAAAAATAGTAGCAGTATTATTGGCATCAACATCATTGGTTGTAGCACAACAAAAAAAATCAACAATAAAATCAACAATAAAATCAACACCTTCAAAAGTAATAACTACAACAAAATCTACAGTAGTTAAAAATGGAAATGTGTGTACAATAGGTTGTCACAAAAAAATAAGTTATGGTATCAAAGGCGGTTTAAGTGCCTCTAGCGTATATAGAACTACAAGTGCCACTATGGTTGATGGAGTTTATAAACCAACAATAATTGGTAGTACTAATATGTTTGATAATTTGAAATCAGGATTTAATGCAGGTCTTTATGCAAAAATAAGATTAAGCAAACGTTTTGCTTTTCAACCAGAATTGTTATTCTCTAAAGAGGGATACAAAAGTAATTATGAAGATAACTTAGGTTTTACAATAAAGCAAGATCACCAAATGTATAGTATTAATTTACCGTTAATGTTAAAATTATATGCCAGTAAAGTATTAAGTTTTGAAGTAGGACCACAAGTAGGCTATACAATCATCAATGAATATAGAATTACTGATGACAGTATGACTAGTGGATCAAATACTGTATTACAAAACAGAACTAAAGATACAAAAAATAATGAACTTACTTACGGTGCCAATGTAGGTGTAGGCTTCAGAATAGATGATCACTGGACTTTAGGTGCTCGAGCTTATGCTGCTTTTTCAGACGTACACAAAGGTACGCCAGCTGTTGTGGCTAGTTCTCCTAATAATCCATTAACCATAACTACAAAAACTAACGATGAGAGATTAGGTTCTGTAACTTTAGGTTTAGATTATAACTTTTAAGGATTATAAAATTTATAAAAAAGTTTAAAAAAAGCTATTACATTATTTGTAATAGCTTTTTTTTTATCAAAATTATTTTTTTAGAAATTCAATTAATTCTTGTATTTTAGAAAAAGAAATTGTTTTAGAATTGTTGGTCAAAATTATTTGACCATTTATAATGGTTATATTTTGTAAAATGGATACGGGGATGTTATTTCTCAATAATGCATGTTCTACCCAATACTTTAGCGGTTCATTCTCTCCAATTTCTATTATTTGTAATGAATCACAAGGCAAAAATTTACCAACTTTATAATTAAATAAAACATTGCTGTTTTTTTGTTTTTTAAATATATCACACTGATAAGCAACATCTTCAGGGTATCCTAAATTCAATTTATCTGTTAAAATATACCAAACAATATCAGAGAAAAGTAACGCTTGCTCCTGCTCATGGGTTGAGATAATGATAGTTTTACCTGTAACTTTTGGTAGTGATTTCACCAACTCAAACAGTTTAAATTTATTCTCAAGGTCTAAAAAAGAAGTAGGCTCATCCATACAAATAATGGGTGTGTCCTGTGCTATAGCACGTGCTATGGCTACCATTTGTAGCTGTCCATCGCTTAGTTCATCGCATAAATTATTTTGTATATGATTAATATCCACTAAATCGATAGCTTGTTTTATAATTTTATGGTCATCATTATTTAGGCTTTGGTGCCAATTTTTATACGGTAATCTACCCAAAGCCACCATATCATATACTTTTAGATGATTAGGCACAATTGTTTTTGATAATACGGCGGCAAATACACGTGCCCATTTTTTTCTATCACTTGGTATTATTGGAATATTTTGGTATGATATATTGCCAGAAATAGGTATTTGTATACCCAGTAGTGTCTTTAATAATGTGGATTTCCCACTACCATTGTTACCCAAAAGACAGATTAATTGTCCTTTTTCTATGGTTGTATTGATTGGTGTTAGTATATTTCTATGATAACCTATTTGTAAATTATTTAAGTTTAAGAGACTCATTCGGATTGATTTTTTTGATTCAAGATTAGGCTAACAATAATTGGTGCCCCAAATAATGAAGTTATAATATTGATAGGTAAGGTGCCAAAAGGAAATATTTCTGTAAGAAATGTAAAAAAAACCATACAAGACATACCTAAAACAACAACACTAACATAAAGTTGTAAAATATTATTTGTCTTTAAAATCATTCTACACAAATGAGGAATGGCTAGACCAACAAAAACAATAGTACCTGTAAAGGCGGTAGAAACAGCCGTAAGCAATGCTGTGGATAATAAAACCAGTAGCCGTAGCTTTCTTACATTTACCCCCATAGTTTGAGCATAACTTTCACCTAATTGATTTGCCTGTAATGGTTTTAGGGTTAAAAAGGATAAAATGACACCTATAAGGACACAACCAAAATAGATAGCCAGCTTATCCCAACTTAAATTGGTAAATGATCCAAAGCTCCAAACAATATAATTTTTTATTTTTTCTGAAGGAGAAATATATTCTAAAAAGCCAATAATAGCTCCTGTAAAGCTAGAAATCATGAAGCCTATAATAATTAAGGTTGTGGATTGCTTTATCCTAGAGGCAATACTTATTAGTAAAATTATAACGCTTAATGCAGCTATAAATGCACCAAAAATAAGAGTCCAAGCATTTTCTGCTAAATAAGATAAACCAAACATAGAGGCACAAAATATAACCAAAGCAATCCCCAAACCAGCGGCAGAGCTGATACCAAATACTGACGGACCAGCTAAAGGGTTGTTAAAAAACTCCTGCATCAGTAAACCACTTACGGGTAATGCTATGCCAGTAAGGGTCGCCGTAATTATTTTTGGTATTCTGTAATTAAGAATTAATTGCTCAGCTATTGTATTTTTTGAGTTGTCAAAAAATACATCCACTACATCAGATATGGTAAAATGTACTTTTCCAAAAAATAAATTTAATAAACAACTGGTAAGTAATAGTAGGCAAAAAAAGAGCAATAATTGACCAAATTTTTTATTTTCTACATTGTAATCAGTCATTTATGTTATTGTTCTTTTAGGATAATTAAATAGCGTAGCGGTGATTATGGGTAATACAAATACGCTAATTGTAAGTATAGAAATAATTAAATCTGCCTCATGGCTTCCTAAAAATATACTAAAATAATCATTTGGTGAAAAATGTTCATAGACAGATAATGAAAGCTTTACGCCCAAAATACCAATAACTAAGAAGGCACATGTTTCCAAAAAATGATATTTTTCCATTAGTTTAACAAAACTTTGTGCCACTACCCGCATGGCTAAAATACCTATAAAAACACCTATCCAAATTAAAACAATGTTTTTAGAAAATGCAACTGCGGCAAAAACATTATCTATAGAAAAAGCTAAATCCATTATTTCTACCAAAGCAACGGTTGCCCAAAAAATCCCTAATGAACCTACAGTGGCTTTGTACAACCAATTTTGTTTTTTATCTACATAGTCAAAGTCATCTTTTTCATCTATTACGGTTTGTTTTCCTTTATACCAATCATAAACTAGATAGAGTAGGTATAGACCTCCTAGGGGTTTTAGCCACCAAATTGTTATAAGAAATGAGGCAAATAAAAGGCATATACCTCTAAAAAAATAAGCTCCAAAAATACCATATTTCAATGCTTTTTCTCTTTCTTCTTTTGGTAAGTCCATCACCATCGTTGCCAGTACAGCAGCATTGTCTACGGAAAGTAAACTTTCTATAATAACTAAATTACCAATAATGAAAAGTGAATGAGTGGGGTTTTGAATGATTTCTAAGAAATATTGTTGCATATTTTTTATAAATAAATTTTACAGAATTAAGTCTTTGTCATTGTTATTGTACCGTTTTTGAAACCGTTCGTCTATCGACTCTATACTGTGATTTTCATCTATTTGTTCTAAAATCCAGTCTAATCTTTTACCGCTTTTTGTTAGTGTATTTTTTAATTTATTTCTACCCAAAACACTACTTATTGTTTCATCTTTGTTGCCAAAGCGTACACCATCATCGGTAATGAGGGTTAGGTTTAATAGATCTTCACAAAAAACGTTACCCATTTGGTCAATGGCAATTGCCATAACAATGAAGTGGCGGGTAAAGTTTTCCCAAGCGTCTTTGCGTTTTAATTTCCCTGTAAAAAAACCTAATGAAAAAACAATTGTTGTTGTAATTATACCTATTGGTAAAAATATAGCGGATAAAATTAAGGAAGTTAAAAACAAGGCAATTCTACTCATAGTAATTATGAAAAATAAAAATATATATGTCAATTTTTAAATTATTACAATAGTACGTATTTTTAATTATTTTTCGTTAAAAAATTATACAAAAAAAATACCCACTCAAAACAGTATTTTTGAGTGCGTATCATTTATTTAACTTCAAAAAAATCAAAAAATAGTTTAATGTACTTACTTTTATTATTTATTTAGGTTTGAAATAATTATAATAGAAAGTATCATGTCAATAACACCTAACGCCAAACCTGCCCATGCCCAGCCTGGTTTACCACCTTTTGATATACCTATAATACCAAAAACAATAGCGGCCGCCCCAAACAATATACCTGCAACTAGCAATCCTGCTATACCAAAACCAAACGATAGCCATGACGCTGTAGATTCCATCACCATTAGAAGAGTTACCCTTCTTTTTTGTAGCGACCATGATATCATTTTTCATGTCTTTGCGGATAGACGTAATTTCTTTACGAAATGTTTTAAAATCTAACGTTTTGTCTGCGTAAACACTTTTTAACCTATTAGTAGCTTTGGCTACACTTTTAGCCATGGTCAATTTTTCCGTTGGTGTGTCAGGATTATTGATAATAGCATTGGTTTGCTCATCCATTTTGTCTAGCATTGCCAAGGCTTTGGTATCATTGGCTACTGCATCTAAATCGTTGGTAACGGCTACAGTTTCTACATTGGCTACTTTTGTAGCATTTGACCCCAAATAGACATATTTACTAGATGTACCGCATGATGTTAATAGTAACCCGAGGGTTATAGAGAAGATTGATAGACTTTTTTTAATAACGTTTTTAGTTTTTGATTTGATTTGATTTTCATAAAAAAGGGTTTAAATTTAGTTCTATTATTAGAAATTATCATGCTTTTATTACAGCCCTAGAGATCACTATTTTTTGTATTTCGCTAGTACCCTCATAGATTTGGGTTATTTTTGCGTCACGCATCAGTCGCTCTACGTGGTATTCTTTTTACAAAACCGTATCCACCGTGTATTTGTACCGCCTCTACGGTGGTTTCCATAGCTACTTTAGATGCGTATAGTTTTGCCATAGCTCCCGAAAGGTTTATGTTCATGTGGTTATCCTTTTCCCAAGCAGATTTCATGATTAAACATCTTGCGGCTTCTATCTCTGTTGCCATATCTGCTAGTTTAAATGCGATTGCTTGATGTTCACAGATAGGTTTTCCAAAAGTTTTCCTCTCTTTAGAGTATTTTAATGCTAATTCGTATGCACCTTGTGCTATACCTAAAGCTTGTGCGGCAATACCTATACGACCACCCGCAAGGGTTTCCATAGCAAATTTAAACCCAAAACCATTGTCACCTATCCTATTTTCTTTTGGTACTATACAGTCTGTAAATAGTAATGAATGTGTATCAGAGGCTCGAATACCTAGTTTGTCTTCTTTTTTCCCTACTTCAAATCCTTTTGTACCCTTTTCTATAATTAATACATTGATACCTTTGTGTCCTAACTCAGGATTAGTTTGACATATACATAAACAAATATCTGATGAACCACCGTTAGTAATCCAGTTTTTAGTTCCGTTTACTAAATAATGATCACCCATATCCTTAGCCGTTGTTTGTTGAGAGGTGGCATCTGATCCTGCTTCAGGTTCTGATAAACCAAAACAACCCAACATCTCACCTGTAGCTAGCTTGGTTAGGGTATTTTGTTTTTGTTGCTTTGTTGCTCATAATAACGGAGCTAGATGAGTCTACTTTAGACACCTCTTCCATAGCCAATTTCTAAGATATGGTATCCATACCACCACCACCGTATTTTGAATCTACCATCATACCTAGCAAGCCCATTTTACCAAGTTTTTTTAATAATTCTTTAGGATATTTCTGCTCATTATCACGATCTATAACACCGGCTAATAATTCATTTTTTGTAAAATCTCTTACAGATTGTTGTAGCATTAAATGCTCTTCGGATAATTGAAAATTCATTTTTTTCTTAAATTTTATAACGTTATGTTAGTTCAAATATAGTAATATTAAGATAAAGATAACATTGATTTAAATCATAATGTTTTTAAATTTAGATTCATTGTTTAACATTATCAAGGTATAAAATTAATATTCTTAACCCGTTGGGTGTAATTAAATAATTTGATTACTTTTGCTAAAATAATAAAAATAAAAAATTATGTCAGATAAGTATTTAGATTTTGTAAGCTCTTCTTTTGGTTCTAAAATAGCATCAAACATAGGGTTGCCAGTACCCGCAATATTAGAACGCTATAAGCAAGGACAAGGATACATTACGGGTAATTTATTAATAGGAGGTTTTGGTAATAGTTTTCTTGCAGTTAGTATTGCAAAAAATTTAACTAAAACAACATTCGATGTTTATACACTATCAGATACGTTAGATTATACATCAGTTTTAAAACAAGTAGGTGTTACTAGTCGTTTATTTTCAGACAAAGACCGTGTGAAAGCTATTGTTTTTGATGCATCAGGTATACAAACTGTAGAAGAATTACAATCAGTACATACTTTCTTTAATTCTATAATGAGATCTATTGCTAAAAATGCTAGAATTGTTATTCTTGGAAAATCACCAAAAAGTTGTAATAATCCTAAACAAAGAACAGCTCAAAGGTCTTTGGTAGGTTTTACCAAAGCTTTAGCAAAGGAGATTAGAAACGGTGCTACAGCAAATCTAATCTATGTCTCAGAAGACGCGACTGATGCTATAGACTCTACATTACAATTCTTTATCTCTACAAAATCTACCTTTGTTTCAGGGCAAGTGGTGGAGATAGGAGGGACTAACAGAGGTACAATTAGCACTTGGGATAAACCATTGGCAGGTAAAGTTGCTTTGGTAACTGGTGCTTTGAGAGGTATAGGTAAATCAATAGCAGAGGTATTGAGCAGAGATGGTGCAAAAGTAATTGTATTAGATATAGAGCCAGCTAAGGCAGATTTAGAAGCAGTAGCACAAGCAATAGGAGGGCAGGCTATTACAGGAGATATCACAGCGGCAGATCTACCGCAAAGGGTTATAGATTTTGTAAAACAAAATCATACGGGTATAGATATCATAGTGCATAATGCGGGTATCACCAAGGATAAAATGCTTGCTAATATGCCTGCTGTAACTTGGAGCTTGGTAATGAACATTAATCTATCATCTCAAGAGCGCTTTAATGATAAGTTTTTATCAGAAAATGCTATTAATACCAATGGTAGGATAATTTGTGTATCATCAATCAGCGGAATAGCTGGTAACAAAGGTCAAACAAACTATGCGTGTAGTAAATCTGCGGTTATAGGTATGGTAGACTCTATGGCACCTATTTTACACGCGAAAAAAATAACAATTAACGCTGTAGCTCCAGGATTTATAGAGACAAAAATGACGGCTATGATACCATTTACCATTCGTGAGGCTGGTAGAAGGTTGAGTTCATTATCTCAAGGTGGTCAACCAGAAGATGTTGCGGAAACTATATCATGGTTTGCTAATCCAAACTCTCTGACTGTAAATGGTAACGTAATTCGTGTTTGTGGGCAATCACTAATTGGTGCGTAAGAAAATCTAAATTAGAATAAAAAAACCAGCATTAAAATAATTTTAGTGCTGGTTTTTTTTGCCTACATAAAAAAATTAGGGAGAAGTAAGACCATTTTACCGCAATACTATCTAATTAAAAAACATAAACATTTGTTAATTAGACAAATAAATTGTGTTTTTGTGGTATAAAACTAAAGATTCCTTAATCTCAAACCTCGCCAAGCGTAGGGACGTTAACTGTCATTTTCGAGCAACAAAATTGCAAATAAAAAAAATAATTTCAAAAACAAAAAACGTAAATTTGAAAAAAATATTTTTGGCTATTAAAAATGATACAAGTTTCAAATACAGACACAAAAAACTTAAAAAACTACAAATTCATTGACTTATTTGCAGGAATTGGAGGTTTTCATCTTGCATTTTCTTCATTGGGTGCTGAATGTGTTTTTGTATCGGAATGGGACAAACACGCATCAGAAACTTACGAACTTAATTTTAAACTAAAGCCAAACGGTGATATTACAAAAATAAGCGAAAAAGAAATTCCAAATCACGACATTTTGTGCGGTGGTTTCCCCTGTCAAGCTTTTTCAATTTCAGGAAAACAAAAAGGTTTTGAAGATGTTAGAGGAACTCTTTTTTTTGATATTGCAAGAATTGTAAACCAACATAATCCAAAAGTTTTGTTTTTAGAAAATGTAAAAAATCTAGCAAAACAGGACTATGGAAGAACATTAAAAACAATTATTAAAACTTTAGAAGAATTAAATTATACAGTTTATTCAAAAATATTTAATGCCAGTAATTTTGGATTACCACAAAATAGAGAAAGGGTTTACATAGTCGCATTTAACAACACATTAAATTCTAAAAAATTTAAGTTTCCAAAACCTACAAATGAACCAATTTGTTTAGAAAGCATTTTAGAAAACAACCCTAAAAATGCTAAAATAATTGAACGGAACGATATTGAAATTTACAAAACCTATACCGAACAAAGTACATTATTTGGCAATGCTGTTTTACCAAACAAACCTATTCAAATTGGAAAGGTAAACAAAGGAGGACAAGGAGAACGAATTTATCACCCTATGGGACACGCAATTACACTTTCTGCATACGGAGGAGGTATAGGATCGAAAACAGGTTTATATTTAGTAAACGGAAAGATAAGAAAACTATCTCCAAGGGAATGTGCCAGAGTTCAAGGATTTCCAGAAGAATTCATTCTTAATAAAACAGATACACAATCCTACAAACAATTTGGAAATAGTGTGTCAATAAATGTTTTGCAAAATATACTTTTAGAAATTGAAAAAACATTAAAAGAAAATGAATAGAGAACAATTATTGGGCTCGCAGACTGCGAAAAATGGATTTTTAAATGAAGATGACATCGTTAATAAATTCAATAATTGGAGCGTTGATGAAGAAGCTAAAAAGTGGCTTTTGATTATGCAATATGACCTAAATGAGATTGAATATGTAAAAGCCGTAAAATTAAACGGACATAAAACAGACGTTCAAGCCCAAGTAACTATCAAGTTGAAAGAAGTTATTGACGTTCAAAATTTGCAAGTAAAATTAGTGAGTTCAAAAAAAGGATTCAACCAAATCGACAAACGATGGACAGATAAATATGTAGAACTTTGGGATATTCCGAAGGAAATCACAACAATGTTAAAGAAATATACAGGCGATATTGTTCCTGATATTGAAAATCCAATAGACAAAAGGCGAACATTTGCAAACGAATTTAGTGAAACTGAACAAAGTAATATATTGAAATGGCTCAATAAAAACAAGACTTTGATTGTTTCCGATATTCTAAAAGGACGAGGCAATTTTTCTGCTGAATGGATGCTTGTTGCACAAAAAACAGAAAAAAATTCAAGATGGATTTTGAAACCAATGAATTTTTGTTTGAACTATTTTGGAAATGGAGAAATTGAAATTTCAAAAAGAGGAACTTTCAAAATTGGTAAAATAACAATGTAAAGAAAAGGTGGAGATGGCGGACGAAAAACAGCAAATATGCTACAATTCAAAATAGACCCAACCGAGTTATTTAAAGAGTGAATAAAAAACAGCAGTTAACACGTGTTTTACTATTATGGCATGGTGGGGCTTAATTTGAAGCTGGTTTTGTGTTTGAAATTCTTGACAGAACCGAATGTTTTATGTTTTTGGGTTCACACAAAAAAGTTGGGGAGAAGTGTTAGATTTGTATAAAAAACACATGTATTTTTCAATATTTTATGTTTAATAGTCAAATTAAGTTTGTATAATACCCAAATTAAATTGTTTTTCTATAGGTGCATTGTTTGCCATTTCTATACCCATGCTCAGCCATTTTCTAGTTGCTAAGGGTTCTATGATTTCGTCAATCCAAAGGTTTGCCGCAACATAATAAGGAGATGTTTGTTTTTTATACTTATCTGTAATTTCTTTCAATAGTTTTCTTTTTACATCAGTAGCTATGGCTGCTCCTTTAGTTTTGAGATTAGCCTCTTGTATTTGTAAGAGTACCTTTGATGCCTGATCACCACCCATTACGGCAATTTGAGCAGAAGGTAAAGCAAAAATTAATCTTGGATCATAAGCCTTACCACACATAGCATAGTTGCCAGCACCGTAGAGTTGCCTATATAATTACGGTAAATTTAGGTACTACACTATTAGCCACAGCACTAACCATTTTTGCACCGTCTTTTTAATGATTCCCCCATGCTCAGATTTTGCACCAACCATAAAGCCGGTAACATCTTGTAAAAAACTAGAGGTATTTTTTTTTGATTACAATTAGCTATAAAACATTGAGCCTTATCTGCAGAGTTCGAATAAATAACTCCACCAAATTGCATTTCACCCTTAGCTGTTTTTATGTTTTTTCGTTGATTGGCAACAATACCCACAGTAGCCCAACCATCTACACGAGCATAAGCACAAATTAAGGTTTTACCATAATCTGCCTTATATTCATCATATTCAGATTTGTCCACCAAACGTTTTATAATATCGTACATGTCATACTGCTCTGTATTACTGGCGGGTAGTATACCTAGTATTTCTGCTTCTTTCTCTAAAGGTTTTTTAGGTGTAATTCTATCAAAGCCAGCTTTTGTATTTGCACCAATTTTAACCAATACAGATTTTATTCTATCTAAAACATCTTTATCATCTTTTGCTCTATAATCAGCTACACCAGATATTTCACAATGCGTTGAGGCTCCGCCTAAAGTTTCATTATCAATTACTTCACCAATTGCTGCTTTTACCAAATATGATCCTGCTAAGAATATAGTACCAGTGCCTTCTACAATTATTGCTTCATCACTCATTGCTGGTAAATATGCCCCACCAACCAGACAGCTACCCATAATTGCCGATATCTGCGTGATGCCTTTTGTACTCATAACAGCGTTATTTTTAAAAAATGGGTGTCCAAAATGTTCTTTGTCAGCAAAAACCTCTGCTTGCATGGGTAAAAAAGCACCGGCACTATCGACTAAATAGATAATAGGTAAATTATTCTCAAGGGCTATTTCTTGAGCTCTCAATGTTTTTTTGTACGTCATAGGAAATGATATCTAAGCTTTCACACTAGCATCATTAGCTACTACAACACATAACTTACCTGTAATATAGCCTATTTTAACCATCACACCGCCAGATATACATACACCTTATTCTTCATACATTTCATGTGCGGTAAAAGTTCCAATCTCAAGATTATCAAAGTTATCTAGTAAATATTCAACTCTTTCTCTGGCTGTTAGTTTTCCAGCATCACGTTGTTTTTGCAATTTATCTTTACCGCCACCTTGTTTTATTAAACTTATCTTAGCTCTTAAATCTGCTGTTAATTGATTGTGATAATCTTCTTTTATATTAAATGACAAGTCCATGATTTGATTTATAAATTATATTAGAACAACGAAAATACATTCTAAAGCACTAACGGGCAAAATTACAACCATATTTATAGATTTTTCTCCATTTTTTTATTCAAAAACGGAATATTAAGGGAGCACATATTCTTCATTGTATAAGACCATTCTATATTACTCGAAAACAAAAAGCAGCATTATTTTTTTATTGTCTAGTAATTAATATAAGTTATTTTAAGATCAGATATAAGTTCTCACTAGTCTATCTTTTAATATGCTTGGCATCTAACCATTCCCTATACCTTTTAGCATTTGCAACATGCTCTACATCTGACGCTGTAAAATCGTGATAACCAAAGCGTACAGGGCTGGCACACATAAATATATAGTTACTTTCTTTAGGGTTTAGTACTGCCTCTACAGCGACGGTGTTGGGTAGGCAAATAGGGGCAGGGGGTAATCCAACCACTTGATAGGTGTTAAAATCTGAAGCAATGTTTATATCAGAATTTAGTACTCGCATGATTTTTTGACCAAAACCATCTCGTTTTTTCTTGGCATATACAGCGGTGGGGTCAGACTGTAGCTTCATACCTTTTTTCAGTCTATTCAGGTATAATCCTGCCACGGTAGGTAATTCGTCTTTTTTCATAACTTCTTTTTGCACAATAGCGGCTAGGGTAGTGGCTTGTAAAGGTGTAAGATTTTTATTTTTAGCTTTTAATACTCTACCTGTTGTCCAAAATCTCTTGTGTTCCTTTTCCATTCGCTTTACAAAATCATCAGCATTGGTATTCCACCACATATTATAGGTATCAGGTCTTATGAAGTATTTAGCTGTCTCATCAGTTAATTTTTCTCTTTTTACTATGTCGGAATTCAATATACTGTTTACAATAGCGGTAGAGTCAGTCTCTATTGATTTTGAAACTTTACCAGCCAATTGATAAATGGTTTCAAAATTTTTAATAGGAACCTGCTGCTCTACCTGATCTCCTGATTTTAATTTGTTTATAATTGCCAAGTTACCCTCACCAATAGTAAATTTATATTTACCAGGTTTTATATGTTTAGGATAGCTACGCTGGTTTGCCACGAGGGCAAACATTTTCTTATCTTTTATATAAGGTTGTAGAGAGTCTAAAACTTGCTCATAATCAGCACCCGTAGGTATATATATATAGCCCTTTTGCAACACATTATTGGCATATAATTTTGTATAACGTCTATAGCCGAAAATTCCCCCTATAATGAACAAAGAAATAACGGCTAGAATGATTATTTTTAAGTATTTCATAAAACTACTTGTAGTGGTTAAGTTTGTAAAAATACATTTTTAAAAATTTTAATTCAAAAAAAAAATTAATCGCTTTTTTGGTTGTATTCTTCGAAAGTACCATCCGTGTAGAAATAAACAATTTTTTTGGTCTCAATTTTTATTTGTGGTATTTTTTGTGGATTTACAAAATCGGTAATTTTATTTACACTAATAATGTCGGTACTTTTTACTTTTGTAACATCAACGATTTTGTTTATAGATTCGTTTACCAAATTTATTCTTTCATTAGTAGCTATTTCGGGAAAAAGAGTGGGAGGGGGGATTGGTTTATTGTTTGAGCTATCAATAAATGTAATAGGCGTAGCTGTGGGTACATGAGTATGTGTAGTATTTTGAATAGCTAACATAGTACCTTTTCCAAAAATTAACCAATCTGTATTTATCTGTGGATAACGGATTATTACTTTTGTAATAAATTCTAAACTAGGTTTGTTTCTACCAGAATTTAAATGAGACATACTGAATCTTAATATACCAATTTCATCTGCAAAATCTCCTGCGGATAAATTTAAGTATTCTACTAAGGTTATAATTCTATTTACAATATCCATTTCACAAATATAAAAAAAATATAAATAGCGGTGTGAAAAATATTACTAAACAAAATAGATTACTTAAAGTAAATTTAAATGTATAGTTTAAATTATAATACATAAATGCTTGATTATAATGTATATAATTTTAAATTACATATAATTAAATAAGTAATTAAATTTAATTAATACTGTAAAATAATTGTTCTTATCAAAAAGAGTATTAGTGTTAAAATATAAATTACAAAAGTGAAAATAAAATTTCGTAAAAATTAAAATATATACCAGTTTTACATCAAATATAACCAATAACTTATTGTAAGTTGTGTACAATATTAATTTGCCGATGTAAAAAAATAAGCCATATTACATTTGTGATTGATTATTGATATGTAAATGGATATATTTGTCGAATTAATTTTTAATTTTATGAGATTAGATATACAATCAATTAGTGATAATTATGACCAATTTAAATTAAATAAATTCACCACTAAGTTACTTAATTACCAAGGATTAATAACTTATTTAGACGCTAATCATCCTGATAAAGTGATATTAGGTCAATCTATTGAAGGAAATAATATCTGTAAAGTAAAAATAGGTAAAGGTGAAAAAAAAATTTTAATTTGGTCTCAAATGCATGGAAATGAAAGTACTGGGACTCGAGCTATGTTTGATGTATTCGGTTTTTTGAAAACAGAACACCATCTGGCAAAAACAATTTTAAGTAAGTTAACCATAGATTTTATACCCATGCTGAATCCTGATGGTGCTAATCGCTACCAAAGGCGTAATGCTATAGATATGAATCTAAATAGAGATGCTCACAAGCAAGAGTCTATGGAGATGAAACTACTGTACAAGCAATTAAAAAAAGAACCCTACAATGTTTTGTTTAATCTTCATGATCAGCGAACTATATTTAACGTAGGGGATACTAACTTACCTGCTACATTGTCTTTTTTAGCACCTTCAGAGGATGTTACCCGTAAAATAACTGATAAACGTAAAGAAACAATGGGTATTATAGCCTATATAAATGAATTATTACAACATATAATACCAGGACAAATAGCGCGTTATTCAGATGAATTTTACCCTACAGCTACAGGAGATAATTTTCAGAAAATGGGTTACCCTACAGTATTGTTTGAGGCAGGTCATTACCAAAATGATTGGGAACGACAGATTACTAGAAAGTACAATACATTGGCTATTATTTCAGCATTATATTACATAGCTACAACAAATGATCTAACTGATAATTACCTAGATTACTGGAAAATACCAGAAAATAATAATAAATTTTTAGATGTAATTATAAGTAATGTTACAATTGTAAAAATGAATATTAGTACTCAAACAACTTTAGGTATTATGTTTGTTGATTATATAAATGATGGCGTGTTGAAACAAAAAGGAGTCATTACTGAAATAGGTGATTTGAGTAATTATCATGCTCACACTAAGCATGACGCTAAAGGATATAATTATAAATCTAACGAAAAGAATAACCCAAATCTGGGTGATATTGCTACATTTAATCTCGGTGATATGATATTTGTAAACGGGCATCTTGTCTAGGTAAATATCGCTTTATTCACATGTGTAAAAAAAAGTAATATAGTTTTAATTAGGTGTTTTCATATTTATTAACCAGCTTTGGCTGTAATAGCTTATTAAAATTATAAAAAAAATGAAAGCATATTCAATCAATGAAATAAATGACGTTTTAGCAGGCATAATTGTAGGAAATACTAATCAAATGATTACAGCCCCAGAGCAATTAGAAATGGCTAGTGAAAAGGAAATTACGTTTATAGGATCTATAAAATATGAAAAAATTTGGATGAAATCTAAGGCTTGTGCGACTATAGTAAATGAAGATATTTTAATAGAACCAGGTGAAAATAGAGCTTTTATAAAAGTGAAAAATGCTGATTTAGCAATGTCTCAAATATTAACGCTTTTTGCTCCACCAGCACCGTTATTTTCTATTGATATACATCCTACAGCGGTTATAGATGCTTCAGTAGTTATAGGTAATGGATCAAAAGTTGGTGCTGGTTGCTATATTGGTGTTAATGTGAAGTTGGGTGATAACGTTACTATTTACCCTAATGTAACTATTCTAGATGAATGTACTATTGGTAATGATACCATAGTTTGGTCAGGGGTTGTGGTACGTGAGCGTTGTCATATAGGTTTTAATTGTATTTTACATCCCAACAGTACCATTGGTGCAGATGGTTTTGGTTTTCGTCCTTGTCCAGAAAAGGGATTAGTGAAAATACCCCAAATAGGTAATGTTATTATCGGTAATGACGTTGAGATTGGTGCAAATTCATGTATAGATAGGGGTAAATTTAGCTCCACTGTTTTAGGTAATGGTTGTAAAATTGATAATTTAGTGCAAATAGGGCATAATAGTAAATTAGGGCAATTTTGTATTATGGCAGGTAGTAGTGGTCTGGCAGGCTCTGTAACCCTTGGGAATGGAGTAATGATAGGGGGTAGTGCATCTATAAAAGATCATGTAACCATTGGTGATGGAGCAATAGTAGGTGGTGGCTCTGGTGTGGTTAATGACGTAGCCGCTGGAAAATCGGTTTTAGGCTATCCAGCAATTGATGCAAGAGATGCTTTGAAGCAATGGGTTATATTAAAAAGATTGGTTAAAAATGGTTAAAATAAGTTAAAAGAAAACATAGTAAATATATTATTTAAACTAAAGCCAATTAATATAATTAAAGATAATTAATTACAACATCACACGTTGATATTTATTACAATAAAAAATCAAAAAATTATTTAAAAAACCATTACACTTAATATTCTATATTTATATATTTGCATTTATGAAAACAGTTGTTATATTAGGAGCAGGAAATTTAGCATTTCACCTCACTAGAGCCTTTGTTCAAAATACCATTCATGTACGTCAAATTTATAACAGAACGCTAGAGAATGCTAAGAAAATAGGCGAAGCACACAATATTGCTTATACAGATAAAATTTCACAATTAGAAAAAGCAGACCTCTATGTAATAGCCGCCTCAGATAGTGCTATAGAAGAAATATCATACCATATACCTTTTGATGATGTTTTGGTGGTACATACCTCTGGTTCTATGCCTATGAGCATTCTGAAAGGAAATTATAGAAAAGGAGTACTTTATGCCTTGCAAACATTTTCTATCAATAGAGTTTTTGAGTACGAGGATACACCTTTTATGATTGAGGCAGAGCATGACGCTGATAGAGATAATTTAATTACTTTAGTAAAGCGTATTTCAAACGAAGTACATGGTGTAACTTCAGATCAAAGATTAAGAGTGCATATGTCTGCTGTTTGGGTTAGTAATTTTGTTAACCATTTATATTATATTGGTGAAAATTTTTGCAAAGACAGCAGTTTACCTTTTGATGTTTTAAAGCCACTAATAAAAGAAACGGCGGATAAGTTATTAGATTTAGATCCTTTTGAAGCTCAAACAGGTCCAGCAAAACGCAATGATCAATTGGTTGTTGAAAAACATCTAGCCTTAATAAAAGATGATAAATTGAGTATGATATATAAACTATTAAGTAGTTCTATAACAAATATTTACAGCAAATAAAATGCTAAATTATAAGCAAAAATTTAATCAAATAAAATGTTTTATTTTTGATGTAGATGGTGTACTAACGGACGGAAGCGTGGTCCTAATGCCTACAGGAAACCTAAGTAGGACCATGCATACCAAAGACGGATACGCCATGCAGTTAGCTATAAAAAAGGGTTATAAAATAGTAATAATAACAGGAGGAAAAGACCCAATGGTAGTGCAACGGCTAAAAGATTTAGGCATTACTGATTTTTATACCAACTCACACAATAAACTAGATGATTTTAATGAATTAATATTAACATATAACATAATACCAGAAAACGTCTTGTATATGGGCGATGATGTACCAGATTATGAAGTAATGCTAAGGGTAGGATTAGCCACATGCCCTCATGATGCTGTGTCTGAAATAAGGTCTATTTCTCATTATATATCACCTATAGATGGCGGTAAAGGCTGTGTAAGAGATGTGATAGAACAAACCCTAAAAGCACAAGGCAATTGGTTAGAAAATAATAATTTACAAACTCAATCATTGTAAAATATGCTATTGCAAGAAAAATTAATAAAAAATAAATTATTACTGACCAGTAAATCTCCTAGACGTAGAGAATTATTGGCAGGATTAGATATACCCTTTGAAACCATTCATTTAGACATTGAAGAATCTTACCCTAAAAATTTAAAAGACACAGCTATAACTGAATTTTTAGCACAAAAAAAAGCCAATGGTTATAAAAATCTACAACCAGGTGATATATTACTAACGGCAGACACTATTGTTTGGTTAAACAATGAAGCATTAGAAAAGCCTAATGATAGAGTAGAGGCACAGGTTATGTTAGCCGAACTATCTGGAAATAGCCATGAGGTAATAACCTCTGTATGTTTAAAAAGTTTAATCAAAGAAGTTACATTTACAGACGTTACAAAAGTTTTTTTCACACCATTAACAACAGAAGAGATAGCCTATTACGTATCAAATTATCTACCTTTAGATAAATCAGGCAGTTACGGCATTCAAGAATGGATAGGCTACATGGGAGTTGACCGCATAGAGGGGTCTCAATTTAATGTAATGGGGCTTCCGTTACAAAAATTATACAAACAATTAATGATATTTTAATTGTTTTATATCGTTCATACATCACCTTTATTTTTTAAAGAATCATCATTTTGCCTCAAAATGGTTTTAATTTGACCATAGACCTCTTAATACGACTATTAAACCTTTTAGGAATTATACAGTTAAAAAAAAATTAGTTTATTTATGCGTATTGATAAATTTTTATGGTATATAAGATATTTCAAAACTAGATCTATAGCCACAGAAGAATGTAAAAAAAATAAAGTTTGGATTAATTCTAGCATCGTAAAACCATCAAGAGAAGTTATAGTTAGTGATAAAATAACAATAAGAAAAGACCAGGTAAACTACGAAATAGAAATAATACAATTACCACCAAATAGACTAGGATCAAAACTAGTAGGACTTTATGTCAAAGATATTACGCCAAAAGAAGAATTAGACGGGTTAAAACTAAGAATGTTGAGCCAAGAATACTATCGAAACAAAGGATTAGGCAGACCAACAAAAAAAGACAGACGAGATTTAGATGGCTATGTAGAAGAATTCATAGAAGAAGATTAATCTCATTAATCACTGCCTGAAGAGTTAAATTATCTATTTTTATGATATTTTTTGCCTTATTGTAAAATAAACTTCGCTCAAACAAATGTTTAGCTACAAATTCACTTACCTCATCATCATTAAGGTGACTAACCAATGGACGTGTATGTTTTAATTTAATAATTCTTGTTGCTAATAAATTAACAGATGCTTGCAAATAAAAAGAATTAGAGTTTGCGTTTATTAAATCCATATTATTATAATAACATGGAGTGCCACCACCAAGGGATAGCACAATGTTTTTAAACGTTAAAACTTCTTGTAATTTTTCATTTTCTAATTTTCTGAAAAATATTTCACCATTTTCTTTAAATATAGTTGGTACATCCTTACCAAAAGACTCAACGATATAATCATCCAGATCAATGAATTTAAATTTATGATTATTAGCAAGTTCCTTTCCTAATGTAGATTTACCACTGGTCATATAACCAATTAATGACACAATCATTTCGTTTTTTTTTCAAAAATATAAAAAAAAAACCACAAATAACTTTGTGATTAAAGATATAAGCGTATATTTGCATCCCATTAGAGAAACATCTGGTGGTAAAAAAGACTTGGTAGCTCAGTTGGTAGAGCATATCACTTTTAATGATAGGGTCCTGGGTTCGAGCCCCAGCCAGGTCACCAAAGCTAAACCTTCAAAAAGGTTTAGCTTTTTTTTATACTTACCCACGTGGTGAAATTGGTAGACACGCCACCTTGAGGGGGTGGTTTCCTAAGGATATGCTGGTTCGAGTCCAGTCGTGGGTACAATACAATAACAAAAAATGATAATAGTTAGTTGTCTTGTTTTTTTTTAGTTTTTATCCCTAATATATCCCTGAAACGATATTACAAAAAAAAGTTGAAAAAAAACCTATAATTAATATTATGTTAAGTTGAGTTTAAGAGGGACTAACTTTTTAGCCTGTTGCTAAACCATTTTAATGATTATAAAAAATTAATTCTGTATTTTTGCTACATTATTAGCAAAAATACAGAATAATGAAAATATCCATATTGGTATCTGGTAGCGGTACCAATCTCCAAAATATTATAGATGCGATAGAAAATGGTCTACTGACTAATGTAGAAATAAATACTGTCATTGCTGACAGAGATTGTTATGCATTAGAACGTGCGTTAGAAAAAGATTTAATAGCCTACCAATTTAATAGAGATAATCAACTCTTCGAAGAAATTAATGATATAATACCAAAAGACACAGATTTAATTATTTTGGCTGGTTTTTTATCCATTCTTTCGGAAGATTTTTGTATTAAATGGACTGGTAAGATTATTAACATTCACCCCTCTCTCCTGCCAAAATACGGTGGTAAAGGCATGTATGGTAAGTATGTACACCAAGCCGTATTGGCAAATAATGAGAAAGAAACTGGAGCTACCGTGCATTTTGTAACTTATGGTATAGATGAAGGAGAGATTATCTTACAGAAAAAAATAAATATAAAAGACGGCGAAACAGCTGATTTTCTTGCCGTAAGAGTACACGAGATAGAAAAACAAATTTTACCAGAAGCTATACTTTTATTGGCTCAAAAAAAATTAAAATAAATGAATTTTTATACTATAGAAACTGGAAATTTTAAGCTAGACGGTGGGGCTATGTTTGGTGTTGTACCAAAGAAATTATGGCAAAGAACCAACCCCGCAGATCAAAATAATTTAATAGAAATAGCCTCTAGATCATTATTAATAGAGGATGGTAAACGACTTATTTTGATTGATTGTGGTTATGGAAACAAACAGGATGATAAGTTTTTGGACATTATAGTCTTTGGGGAAACCATAATTTAGACAATTCTTTAAAACAATATGGTTTCTGTAAAGACGATATCACGGATGTATTCCTTACCCACTTACATTTTGATCATTGTGGCGGAGCTATAGAATGGAACAAATATAGAACGGGTTATCAACCTAGTTTTAAAAATGCAATATATTGGAGTAATAAAGCACACTGGGAATGGGCCTTAGAAAAGCCTAACCCTAGAGAAAAAGCATCTTTTTTGGTAGAAAACATTCTCCCTATAAAAGAAAGTGGTCAGTTAAAATTTATAGACCTACCAAGTATTAATAACCCTATTTTGACAAACACTCCACTCAATTTTGATATTTTATTTGTGAATGGACATACAGACAAACAGATGATACCAATCATAAAATACAAAAAAAAAACTATCGTATTTACTGCAGATTTATTACCTACAGTTGGGCATATTCCCCTAGCATATATACCATCTCATGACACCAGACCATTACTAACAATGGACGAAAAAAAACACTTTTTAACCCAAGCAATAGCGCATGATTATTTATTGTTTTTACAACATGACGCTTCTGACGAAATGAGTACTGTAAAAATGACAGAAAAAGGATTTAGACTAGCCAATACTTTTTCGTTGAGCGATGTTTTTTAATAATCTATGATACCATTAATTATGATTAACACCACAGATACAATAAAAATACCTGCAATAAATTCTAAAAAATTATTTTTAGAAAGTTATGGTTGTGCCATGAATTTTTCTGATAGTGAAATAGTAGCATCTATATTAGAAAAAGAAGGTTACATTACCACAAAAATATTAGAAGAAGCAGATTTGGTATTGATAAATACATGTGCCATACGTGAAAAGGCTGAACAAACCGTCCGCAAAAGGCTGACAGAGGTAAATGTGTATAAAAAAACCAACAAAAAATTAATGGTTGGTGTTTTAGGTTGTATGGCAGAAAGGTTGAAGGAAAAATTCTTGGAAGAAGAAAAAATAGTAGATATGGTTGTAGGACCAGACGCATATAGAGACTTGCCAAATTTAATAAAAGAAGTTAAAGGTGGACAATCCGCCGTAAACGTAATCTTATCAAAAGACGAAACCTATGCAGATGTAAACCCCATAAGACTTTCTAGTAACGGTGTTACAGCGTTAGTTACCATAACTCGTGGTTGTGATAATATGTGTACATTCTGCGTTGTACCCTTTACAAGAGGTAGAGAACGTAGCCGTGACCCCTACTCTATAATAAGTGAATGCAAAGATTTGGCAGAAAAAGGCTATAAAGAAATAACCCTTTTAGGACAAAACGTAGACTCTTACCTATGGTTTGGAGGAGGACTCAAGAAGGATTTTAAAACAGCATCCACATTACAACAACAAACAAGTATAAACTTTGCAAAACTACTAGAAATGGTAGCTATAGCACTACCACAAATGCGACTGAGATTCTCTACCTCCAACCCACATGATATGGGGTTAGAAGTATTACAAGTTGTCTCAAAGTACCCAAATATTTGCAAACACATACACCTACCCGTACAAAGCGGTAGCACCAGTATGTTGAAAAGAATGAATAGACAACACTCTAGAGAAGAATACATTACACTCATAGATAATATTAAAAAAAACATCCCAAACTGTGCAATATCGCATGACATGATTGTAGGATTTTGTGGAGAGACGGACGAAGAACATAAAGACACCATGAGCCTAATAGACTATGTGCAATATGATTTTGGCTACATGTATGCCTATTCTGAAAGACCTGGTACTCCTGCAGAAAAAAAGATGAAAGATGATGTCCCCGCAGATATAAAACAAAAAAGATTGGCAGAGATTGTAGCCTTACAAAGGTCAATATGTTTGACACAAATGCAAAAACAAGTTGACTAAATACACCAGGTATTGATAGAGGGAGAGTCTAAAAAAAGCAATGAACATTGGTCTGGTAGAAATCAAAGAAATGCAATTGTGGTTTTCCCTAAAGAAAGTCATCAAATAGGAGATTTTGTTGCAGTATTAGCAACCAGCTGTACCTCCGCTACATTAATAGGTAAATCAATTGATAATTAACTAATTAATATATACCTAAATAAAAAATTAAAAAAAAGATATTGTAATAAAATTTAATGATAGATTTATTTAGAATTAATAAAATTAGTTATATTTGTTGTATAAATTATAATATTTATGAAACCTCAAGCATACCTATCAGATCTAAAAAAAGGTGAAAAAGCGATAGTACAGGGATTTTCTACTGAGGATGTACCTACAAAATTACTAGAAATGGGTTTATTACCTGGTGCAGAATTAGAATTTGTATGCTCAGCACCTTTCAAAGTACCTATTTGTGTTTGTTTTACTGACGGTCGTTCTTGTTTGGCATTAAGACAAAATGAAGCGTCTTGTATTCTTATCGAAAAAAAATAAATGTCTCAGATAAAAGTTGCATTAATTGGTAACCCTAACGTAGGAAAATCTTCTATATTTAATAAAATAACTGGCTTAAATCAAAAAATAGGCAATTATCCAGGAATAACGGTTGATAAAAAATTTGGCTATTTCACTACCAATAATATTCATTATAAGTTGTATGATCTACCCGGTACATACAGTATATTTCCAGCTAGTGATGATGAGCAAATAGTTTTTAACCTACTAGCTGACACTAAAAATATAGATCATCCAAACGCTATTATTTTAGTTTTAGATGCTACGCAAATAAAACGTGGCTTGCTTTTTTACCAACAAGTTAAAGAATTAAATATGCCTATTGTCTTGGTTTTAAACATGATAGATGAGTCTAAAAAGAAAGGTATAACTATAAATATTCCTGCTTTAGCTATAGAGTTGGTCGCAGAAATAATTGTATCTAATGCCCGTACAGGTGAAGGATTAGATTTATTAAAAAAAAGTATCCCCACCACTTCTTCTATTGTTGATAAAAAATGGTTTCAAATACCAGCCATTCATACCAAAATAGTACAAGAGGTTTATGATAAATTTAATTTAAATAATGATTATTTGGCTTGGCAATATTTAGCCCAAAAAAATGTCTCTTTTTTGAATGAAGGTCAAAATAGATGGCTAAAAAATATTAAAGACGATCATAAAATAATTTACAAAAGATTGCAAGTTACAGAAACTATAGCTAAGTATAAAGTTATAGATGAGATACTTAAAAAAAACGTGTTTGAAAAAAAAACAAATACAGCCGCTTATTCAGAAAAAATAGATCAAGTAGTTACTCATTCTTTTTGGGGTTATTTAATATTTTTCGGTTTATTATTTTTAATTTTCGAATCAATATTTAAGTTTTCAGAATATCCAATGAATTTTATAGAAAATATATTTGGTGTATTTTCTAATAGTCTAAAAAATAACTTACCATCAGGACCATTATTAAGCCTTTTGACGGATGGACTGATCCCTGGAATAGCTGGAATTGTAATATTTGTACCACAAATAACCATACTTTTTTTCTTTTTATTATTGATGGAAGAGAGTGGCTACATGAGCCGTGTGGTATTTTTGATGGACAAATGGGTACGCCCCTTTGGCTTGAGTGGTAAAAGTGTTATCCCCCTTATGTCTGGGACAGCCTGTGCCATACCAGCCATCATGTCTGCAAGAAATATTGAAAACACTAAGGATAGATTGATTACTATATTAGTAACACCATTTATGACCTGCTCTGCCAGATTACCAGTTTACACCATTATTATAGGATTAGTTATTCCGCTACATTACAAAGGATTAGCTTTAATGTTAATGTATTTAGTAGGATTAGTTGCCGCTTTGTTAAGTGCTTATATTTTAAAAATAATAATAAAAACAGAACACAAAAGTTTTCTAATTTTAGAAATGCCATCCTACAAAATGCCATTATGGTCTAATGCAAGCTTATCCTTATGGCAAAACATTTCAGCATTTGTATTTGATGCTGGTAAAATTATTTTATCGGTAAGTATAATTTTATGGGTTTTAGCATTCTTTGGTCCAGAAAAATCTGTTTTTACCATAAACAATCAACCCTTAAAGTTAGAAAAATCTTATCTAGGTATTTTAGGTAAAACGATAGAGCCAGCTATATCGCCACTAGGTTATGATTGGAAAATAGGCGTAGGTATTATTTCATCATTTGCCGCTAGAGAAGTATTTGTACCTACTATGGCAACTATTTATAGCCTAGAATATCAAAACGATGATACTAAAAAAGATCAGAAATTAATTGATAAAATGCGTTCAGAAACAAATATAAATACGCATAAAAAAACATATACCTTTGCCACAGGGTTTTCATTATTAATGTTTTATGCCTTGGTTATGCAATGCACTAGCACATTAGCTGTAGTGAGAAAAGAAACGAAAACATGGCGATACTAAATGATACAATTGGTTTTTATGACTGTGTCTGCTTATTTGGTGTCATTTATTATCTTTCAATTATTTAAATAATTTGTTTATGATTTATCAATATGCTATTGTATTAATATTGTTGGTTTTAGCAATATTTTATTTAATCAGTTTATTCAAACAAAATTTTGAAGGAAAATCTAATTGCAACAAAAACTGCAAGTGCAGTAATAATTAAAATTATCTATTTTCAGGATATATATCGTTGTATGAAACTAGGTCATTTGGTCCTCTTCTATAAAGTATATGTTTCCGTTGTAGCTCTTCAGGTTTAGAAAGCTCTGCGGCGGCTAACAATTCTAGAAAACTATGCACCGTGTTTTTATGAAAATTTGCTACTCTAACAGACTTATCCGCTACGTCCAAACCCTTCATTAAGTCTTTATCTTGTGTAGCAACCCCAACAGGACATGTATTGGTATTGCATTCCAAGGCTTGTATACACCCTAACGCCATCATCATTGCCCTAGCACTATTACACAAATCTGCCCCCAAAGCCAAAACGGTAGCGATGTGAAATGCTGTAAGAATTTTTCCCGCGGCTATTATTTTCACATCATTTCTTAAATTATATTTTTTTAAAGTATTGCTTACAAAAGCCAAACTATCTTTTAACGGTAAGCCCATAGAGTCCGAAAACTCTACAGGAGCAGCTCCAGTACCACCCTCTCCCCCATCAATAGAAATAAAATCGGGTATTATTTGTAATTTTACCATAGCCTCACAAAGGGTTATGAATTCTTCTTTTTGTCCAATACATAGTTTAAAACCTATGGGTTTGCCGTCAGATAATTCTCTTAATTGTTTGATGAATTTTATTAACCCTTCAGCGTCAGAAAAAGCTGTGTGGGATGGTGGTGAGTGTACCCCAACAAAGGGCTTAACCCCCCTAATTTTTGCTATTTCTAAAGTGTTTTTTACAGCTGGTAATATACCACCATGTCCTGGTTTTGCCCCTTGTGATAGCTTTATTTCTATCATTTTTATAGCAGAAATAGCAACTTTTTTTTTAAACGTTACTGGACAAAAATTTCCTGACTCTGTCCTACAACTAAAATATCCTGTACCTATTTGCCAAATTAGATCTCCTCCATTTTCTAAATGATAAGGACTTAGCCCACCCTCTCCGGTATTGTGTGCAAAACTACCAATTTTAGCTCCCTTATTTAGAGCTAATATAGCATTTTTACTTAACGCCCCATAACTCATAGCTGATACATTTAGGATGCTAGCTAGATATGGTTGTTTACAATCCTTTCCACCAATCAAAACAGTAGGGTTTACGGCTAATTCTGCTAGTTTTTTGGGATAAATAGAGTGCACCATACATTCATAACCTACCTCGTACACGCCGTTTTTTGTGCCAAAAGGTGTGGTATCGGTTACATTTTTTGCCCGTTGATAAATTAATGACCTATTTAATCGACTAATGGGTTTGCCTTCGGTATCATTTTCTATAAAATATTGCATAATTTCTGGTCTAAATTTTTCTAACAAATAGCGAAAATGACCAATAATTGGGAAGTTGTTCTGAATTGTATGTTTTTTTTGTAGAATATCATTTATACCTACAAAAATTAATGGTAGAACTAACAATAAAACCCAAATAATGGGTGTCCAGAATAGATAAGTTACTAATATTAAAATAATTGTAATTATAGACGTTATTATAAAAATTTTCCGTAAACCCATATTTTATTTTTTATGATTGAGCTAAATAAGCTTGTAATATTTTTTGAGTAGAAACAAAACCTACGTCATTTAAGTTTATGTCGTTTTTGGATAACCAACGTATTTCAACAATTTCATCTCTTTGAATAGATCCAATTTCTGATTTTAAATCTAATACAAAAGCAATATCTAGGGTTCTGTATAGCACGTCTTTGTACAAATATTCATTAGGTTCTGTTGTAAAATAGATCAAATCATCGCCCGTCACATTAATACCTATTTCTTCAAATAACTCTCTTACAGCGACTTCTTTAGCATTTTCATTATAATCTACAAAACCTCCTGGTAGGTCTAGTTTCCCTGCTGATGGGTCAATATTTCTTACTGTAAATAATATTTTATCTGCTTTTATTATAATTACTGTAACGGCAGATGCTACATTGTGGTAGTAAACAAAATTACATGAATGGCATTCAAAACGATGATTGTTAGTGAATTTCAACACGTTAGATTGACATTGTGGACAGTATGTAAATATTTTTTTCATAGCTTTTTTTTATTTTTAATCTTTATAATAGGTAAACTTACTAATTAGGATAGTTACAAGTATCACGAATAAAAATGTTAAATAATACCTAAAAAAAAGAAGTTATTAGATTGGTGTTATCTGTAAAGCCTATGCTAATGTGTGGTTTATGGATCAAATTATTTTTAAAGCCAAATTAAATCCATTCTGCTTGAAATTGCTCTAAAAAACGAATATCATTCTCAAAGTACAAACGAATATCACCTATCTGGTATAGCAGCAGGGCAATTCTCTCTATACCAAATCCAAAGGCATAACCAGTATATATTTCTGGGTCTATACCTACGTTTGTCAATACATTAGGGTCTACCATGCCACAACCACCAATTTCTAACCATCCCGTCCCTTTGGTTATGCGGTAGTCTGTTTCTGTTTCTAATCCCCCAATATACATCTATCTCTGCACTAGGTTCTGTAAAAGGAAAGTATGATGGGCGAAGTCTTATTTCGGATTTACCAAACAATTCTGTTGTAAAGTATTGTAAGGTTTGTTTTAAGTCTGCAAAAAAGATACATTTTTATCAATATACAATCCCTCTATTTGATGAAACATGCAGTGAGAGCGTGATGAAATAGCTTCATTCGAAAAAACCCTACCTGGAGATAAGATGCGGATAGGTGGTTTATTGCTTTCCATGTACCTAATCTGAACGGATGATGTATGTGTACGTAGCAGTAAATCAGGGTTTTGTGTAATGAAAAATGTGTCTTGCATATCCCTAGCTGGATGATGTGCTGGCAGATTAAGTGCTGTGAAGTTATGCCAATCATCCTCTATCTCAGTACTATCGGCTACGGAAAAACCTATTTTATTAAAAATAGCTATAATTTTGTTTCTTACAATAGTTACTGGGTGTCGGCTTCCTAATGGTATAGTTGCAATAGGTTTAGTATAATCATCTTTTGGTACAAATAAGTTTTCTGGGGCAGAAAAATCATTTTTTAAAAAATTAATTTTTTCAGTTGCTTTGCTTTTTAAATCATTAATAGCCAATCCTGCTTGTTTTTTGTCAGCATTAGCTAAGGTTTTAAATTCTTCAAAAAGGTCATTCAAGATACCCTTTTTACCCAAATATTTTATTCTAAATTGCTCTATTTCTTCCTTATTTGTAGAATTAAATGTGGTTATTTCTACCAAATAGTCTTGTATTGCGTTTAGCATTTTTAATTGTTTGTTTAAAAAAGACAAAAATACAAAGAAGTCTTTTACTTATATCTATTTTAAATTAACTTTTTATAAAATCTGATTTAAAGCATTTAAAAAAAATATCTAAATCAATTATATCATATATATGTAATACTTTTGGGGTTATAAATATAAGTCATACCTTACATATGATCCTTAAACGGTTTTATACACTTACATTAGCCCTAACATTGGGTTTATTAAAAGCTCAAAGCTATCCTACAAAAGATTTTGTGAATCCTTTAGAGATCACGCCTAATACACTAGCTGGCAACTTTGGTGAATTACTTAAAAATCATTTCCATGCGGGTTTAGATTTAAAAACTGACCAAAAAGAGGGACAAAATATACACGCCATTGCAGATGGTTATGTGTCTAGAATTAAAATATCATGCACAGGGTATGGCAATGCGTTGTACATTACTCATACTAATGGGTATACCTCTGTTTATGCACATTTACAGTCGTTTAATTCTAAAATACAAACTTATTTAAAGGCGGAACAATACAAACAACAGCGTTTTGAGGTGGATGTTTATCCTGATCCTAAGGATTTATTGGTAAAACAAAATGACTTAGTCGCTTTGTCTGGTAATTCTGGTGGTTCTGGTGGGCTACACTTACATTTTGAAATTAGAGATACTAAAAGTGAAGATGTTATAAACCCTTTGGCTTTTGGTATTGTCGTAGATGATACTTTAAAACCTATTATTAATGGTCTCTACATTTACCCTTTAGACGGAGATGTGGAAGGAAAGACAGGTAGGTATACCTTACCAATAAAAGGTAGTAATTATACAAAAATAATAAGTGCGGCTAATACTATAGGTATTGGTGTGAAAGCTTATGATAGGCAGAATGGTTCTTTCAATAGGAATGGCATCTATAAGATAAATGTATTAGCAAACAACGACACCATATTTACCTATACCAACAACAGATTTGCCTTTACCGAAACTAGAGCTATAAATTCATTAATAGAATACCCTTCCTACACAGGGCAAAATACTTGGATATATCAATGTTTTGCTGACAGTGGTAATGAATTGAGAATGTTATCTAACCTGAAAAATTATGGCAAAATAACCCTTGAAGATGGTAAGCTATATAATATTAGAGTAGAAGTTTTAGATTTTAATGGCAACAATACCCAGGGTAACTTCATAATACAAGGCAAAAAAAGCTATAGTATAGAAAAGCCAACCATGGCAAACTATTTTGTATGGGATAAAGACAATCATTACAAAGACACAGATATAGATTTAGAATTTCCAAAAGGTACTTTTTATGAAAATTTTGAATTCTTATACAAGAAAGATTTTAGTAACTATAACATTCATAACAACGCTATACCACTGAGTAATTATTACAACATAGCCATAACGCCACAAAATATTCCTACAGAAAAATTAGCCAAAGCTGTAGTGGCAATTGTTTACAAAAAAGGTGGTAGCATAAAGACCGATTATTTAAACACGCAATACAAAGATGGTTTATTAAAAACAAAGGCTAGAGAATTTGGGCTATTAAAAATAGTGTATGATGAAGCCACACCAATTATAAGACCTATTAATATAAAAGAAAATACAACTTTTAGTCTAGTTAAACCTAAAGTTAGGTTTAGTATTTCCGATGCACAAACAGGTATAGATACATATAACGCTACCGTAGATGGAAAGTGGGTTTTAGCCGTATATGATGAGAAATACAAGGCGCTAAGCATAGACTTAATAGACGCTGGTATAGCACCAGGTAAGCATACTTTTGAACTAAATGTAACTGATGAGAAAAACAATATGGCAACCTATAAGGTTAACATCAATCTGCAATAAGGCTATGAAATTATTATTACTAATTTTTAGCACTTTTTTGATGGCTCAGAAAGGTACAGTAAAAGGTAAGTTGGTAGACGAGGACAACTATCCGATAAAAAATGCAACAATAACCATTGCAGACCTTTATACCCAAACCAATAACTCTGGCAACTTTTTATTAGAAGCTCCAGCTGGAGAAACAGAGGTTGTAATATCTTACCCCAGTAAAGAATTATTCACAAAAAAAATAACGATAACGGCTGACGAAGATACGCCGCTATATGTGAAATTAACAACAGTGCAAGAGATTGCTTTAGAAACCGTTATTTTCAAAAAGCAACCTAAAGCAACCATACTAAACAGTATAGAACTTAATCCAAAAGATATAGATAAACTACCCAGCCTCTCAGGCGGCATAGAAGACATCCTAAAAACCCTACCCTATGTAAGTAGCAACACAGAACTAAGCTCTCAGTATATGGTTCGTGGGGGTAATTTTGATGAAAACCTAGTGTATGTAAACGGTATAGAAATTTATAGACCACAACTAGTGCGTTCCGGGAGAACAAGAAGGGTTAAGCTTTTTAAACCCACACATGACAGCAAACATTAACTTCTCTGCTGGAGGTTTTGAAGCTAAATATGGTGATAAAATGTCCAGTGTACTGAACGTCATATACAAAAAACCAACAAAATTTGAAACCTCTGTAGAGGCTAGTCTTATGGGGGGTAGCCTTACTCTAGGCAGTGCTACAAAGGATCAAAAGCTATCCAGCATTGTAGGTATTCGTTACCAGGATAGGAGCTTACTTTTTAGTACACTTTCTGGAGGCACTACCTTTAGACCAAAATACTTTGACATACAAACCAATATAGATTATCGAATTAACCAAAAACTAAGTCTTAATTTTTTAAGTAATGTCTCTATAAATAGCTTTAACAACAAGCCCACCACCAAGGAAACTTATTTTATGTACAATAACAATCCATTGAAGCTTAATATTTACTATAATGGACAAGAAAAAGATCAATTTAATACCCAAACCGCAGGGCTAAGTATTAATTACAGACCACTAAAAAACCTTAATCTAAGCTTGACCACTTTTGGATTTCATACCTTAGAACAAGAGCATTTTGACATAGCAGGAGCTTATGCCATTAGCGAAATAGACCCTATAACAGGCAGTGCCACGATCACCAATGATATTGGCGGACAAATACGCCATGCACGTAATGATTTGGATATTTTAGTAACAGGTATAGAACACAAGGCTAAGTATAATCTCACACCAAATCAAAACATAGAATGGGGCGTAAAGTATCAAAAAGAAAATGTAAGAGATCTCCTGAATGAGTGGCAGTATATAGATTCCGCAGGATACAATACCCCACGCCCATACCAAGATAGTGGCTATTTAGATTTAAGCAATCTGAAACTAATACATCCGGTAAATACAGGAGAAAACATCAATAGTAATCGGCTTTCAGGTTATGGACAATATGCAGAAAAACTATTATGGCATGAAGCCAAAATGTTTTTAAATGCTGGTCTGCGTGGTACATATTGGAGTTTGAATAACGAATTTAATATCAGCCCAAGGCTACAGATAGCTATAAAACCCAATTGGCACAAAGATATGCTTTTCCGTTTAGCCGCAGGTGTTTATTACCAACCACCATTTTATAAAGAAATAAGATCTTTGGATGGAACAATTAATTATGATATAAAATCTCAAAAATCAATTCATTATATTTTTGGTAATGATTATGAGTTTAAGTGGAAAAATCGCACGTTTAAACTCACTTCAGAACTTTATTATAAATATATTACCAACCTTATACCATATTATGTAGACAATGTCCGTATAAAGTATACGGCAAAAAACAATGCCGTTGGACAATCTTATGGGCTAGATTTACGCCTAAACGGAGAATTTGTCCCAGGTATAGAGTCTTGGTTAGGTCTTTCCTATGCACGTTCTTTAGAAAATATAGATAACCAAGGCTACATACCTCGTGCTACCGATCAACGGTTAAAGGCTAATATTTTTTTTCAAGATTATATGCCTAAATTCCCTTCATTTAAGGTTAACCTTAACTTAGTTTACGCAACAGGTTTACCAAACGGAGCACCATTATATACCAATCCTTATCAGTACCAAACCACACTATCAGACTATAAAAGAGTAGACGTTGGATTAACAAAAGTATTTTTTGATGAAAATAAATTTAAACCAAAAGAAGCGTCTAGATGGCATAAATTTAAAGAATTATCTATAGGTATAGAAGGTTTTAACATATTTGACATTCGCAACACTGTCAGCAATGAATGGATAACAGACGTGAATACTAGAAACATATATACCGTACCCAACAAACTGACTGGCAGATTTTTTAATCTAAAAATTTGGGCAAAATTTTAATCATAAAAAATATGACACAAAAATATAACGTAATAGGTTTAATGTCTGGTACATCTATGGATGGTTTAGATATTTGTTTGGTAGAGTTTTTTTTTGATACAAAATGGAATTATACCATAATGGAAGCAGAAACCATTCCCTACCCTATTGATTGGCTTACAAAATTGATTACTGCTAGTTCCTATAGTTCAGCAGATTTAGCCAAACTGAATGTTGATTATGGTTATTATTTAGGCAAGATGGTATCTCAGTTTGTATTAAGACATAACATAATTTCTGTTGATTTTATTTCATCACACGGTCATACCATATTTCATAACCCTGAACTAAAATATACCATGCAGATTGGGCATGGTGCGGCCACAGCATTTTCCTCTGGGTTAGAAGTAGTTTGCGATTTCAGGACTCAAGATGTTATAATGGGAGGACACGGAGCACCATTAGTACCTATTGGAGATAAATTATTATTTTCTGATTATGATTATTGCCTTAATTTAGGCGGATTTGCTAACATTTCATTTGATATCAATAATGAACGAATGGCTTATGATATATGCGTGGTAAATGTGGTTTTGAACCTATTGGCAAAAAAACTTGATAAACATTTTGACAAAAATGGAAGTTTTGCTCAAAACGGTAATTTCAATCTAGATTTGTTTCATCAATTAAATGATCTAGATTTTTATCAATCAGCTTACCCAAAGTCATTGGGTATAGAATGGGTTCAGCAGTACATTGCACCTATTTTAATAAAATACAATCACCTACCAGTGCATGATATTTTAAACACATTTACCCAACACATAGCCTACCAGATAGCTAAAAATATAGAAAACAATCCTATTAAAAAAATATTGATAACGGGAGGTGGTGCCTACAACCTATACCTTATAGATAGGCTTAAATACTATACCCAAACACAGATAATAATACCAAACAATGATACTGTAGAGTACAAAGAAGTTGTTATTTTCGCACTACTTGGCGTGTTAAAAAAAGAAGGAGTTAACAATGTTTTAAGCTCGGTAACAGGGGCTATAAGAGATCACTCTTCAGGAGTTTTTTATACTATATAAAACAAAATTAGACATTATAATATCTCTATTTTTGTTTTATATACACTGTTGGTTTTAAATTAAACTAAAAAAAGACCTTTTGAGAAACTGATTTCAAAAGGTCTTCGTTTTATTAGAAAGAAAGATTATACATTTTTAATCACAATTACCTCCCCGTCTGACCCATTGGCATAGCTTTTTGAAGTCTCCCATTCTGTAAAGCGATCTAATTCTTTATTGATTCTAGATAACACAAAGGCAAATATTGCAGCATCATCCAGCAAACCTATTGGACCAAGAGCTATTTCTGGTATAAAGTCTAGTGGTGAGATTATATAAATAATGCCTAAAACTGCTAATACCATTGATGTTTTTTTGATTTTAAACTGACCTGTTACATGGTTTTTTAACATTCTTAAAAATGTTACAACCTTCTCTATAATGGATTGATTGCTGTTTTTTGACGCCATGCCTATTATTTTCTCTGTTCTACTATTCATTTTGTTTTAGATTTTTTTTATTAATACTGTATAGAGTAATTTCAAAAACTATTCAAAAAATATATTTTTACCATTTGGTCGTAAATATTACAAATACACTTACCGTTTGTATTTAGCTATTTCAGCCTTTATTTTTTCTATTCTATTGGCTGGGCTGGGGTGTGTGTTTTGAAATTCAGGCGGAGCATTACCACCGCTAGCATCTTCCAATACTTTCATTACGCCTATTAATTCCTGTGGGTTATAACCTGACTCTACCATAAACTTTACGCCTAAGGCATCAGCCTCTAACTCGTCTGTTCTACCATATTTCATATTGACCATGTTACCTATCATTTGTGCGTATTGGCTAGAGTTGTAGTCACCGCTAGCCATTACAGCTCCTCCTGTTAGTCCGCTGGTAAGGCCTTCTTTCGCTACTTGTTCTGCACTATGGCGTGCCACTACATGACCTATTTCATGACCCAAAACACCGGCTATTTGGTCTTCATTACTCAGTCTTTTTAGCAAGCCGTAGGTCATAAAAACTTGCCCACCAGGTAATGCAAAAGCGTTTAGCGTTTCAGAATCTGCTAATAGGTGAAAGTCATAATGGTAAGGAGTTCTAGTTGCGTCGCTTTTCTGTACAATTTTGTTTCCTATAGATTTTACTAGGTTTTGCACTTTTTCATCAGGGTATAATCCGCCATATTGTTGTGCCATTTGTGGTGCACTTTGTATACCTAGTTGTATTTCTTGGTCTGGAGAGATGGATATGTGCTGATTCTCACCTGTAACTTCATTGACAGAACTGGATGAGTAATATTTCACTATTGAGAAAAGAGCAAATATTAAGCCAATTATTAATCTTATTTTAAATCCGCTGTTGAACATTTTATTGATTTATTTTTTTATAAATTTAATCTTTTTTTTACTAAGGTATTGTAATTATTGTTTAAAAATTAATTTTAAAACTGTAAGGTAAAGCCATTTTTATTTTACTTTTATTTTTTATGGCAATTAATTGATTGTATACGGCGTAATACTCTTTACCCAATTCATTTTCTATCCTTTGATTAATGAATGATGCAGATACGCCTGATACCATACTCATCAAATAATCTTTTATACCTATTTCCTTTTCTGGGGTGTTTTCTAGGCTATAATTTGTTATTTTAGCTTCTTTTACGGTTTCTTTTATAGCATCGTTTAGTGTGCCAAATTGATCTATTAGGCTTATTTCCAAGGCTCTTTTCCCAGACCATACTCTACCCCCACCTATAGAATCTATTTGAGCAAATGTTTTGTGTCTACTCAAAGCTACGTGATTTACAAATTTTTGATAGATAGACTCTACACTTTTTGTCATGGTTATCTTTGCGTCAGGTGTCAAACCATTTAATGGCGTAAAAAACACTGCATTTTTGTTAGTTGTAGCATAATCTGTTGTTATACCTAGGGTATTGGCTATTTTCTTGCCATTAGGCATCATACCAAAAACACCTATAGATCCAGTGATCGTGGTAGGTGCAAAAAAAATTTTATTGGCGGCCATAGCAATGTAATAACCTCCTGAAGCGCCGACATCGCCAAAGGATACTACCAATGGCTTTTTTGCTTTTAATAGGTTTAATTCATACAATAATTCTTCTGAAGCATTTGCGTCTCCGCCTGGGGAGTTGATTCTTAAAACTACAGCCTTTACATCATCGTCTGAGGCTAAATCTTGTATGGTTTCTTTGTATATTTCTGACTGTATACCACTATTACCACTACCAGCGGTTATTTCTCCTACGGCATACAGCACGGCTATTTTATTTTTATTGGTGTTTTGTGTGTCTACAGTTTGGGCATAGCTATCTAAATCTATGGTATTTAGATCTTCATCTTTTTCTACGCCTAATTTTTTCTTTATTATTTTTGTATAATCACTTTCTTGAATTAATTTATCTACCATATTTGCCTTTAACGCATTTTCTGGTATGTACCCATATAGACTATCTGCTATGGTATTTAGTCGCTGTATAGGTAATTTTCTTGACACAGAAATATCTTGAGTAATATTAGTCCAAACATCATTGAGTAGAGCGGATAGTTGCTCTTTGTTTTCTGAAGATAAATCGGTTCTTAAAAATGGCTCTACAGCAGATTTGTATTTACCATGTCTTATTACTTCAAAATTTACACCATACTTGTCTGCGAAGGATTTATAAAACATAATCTCTGATGATAAACCTTTAAATTCAATATTTCCCATGTGATTTTGGTACAATGAATCTGCTACGGTAGCTAGGTAATAACCTTTTTGACTCAGATTATTGCTATAGGCATAGATGAATTTTCCTGATTTTTTAAAATCTAACAAAGCATTTCTGATATCGGTCAATTGTGTTACACCCATCTCAGGATCTGATAATCTTAAACTAATTCCTTTAATATTTTTATCTGTTTTAGCTTTTTCTAAGGCGCCTAAAATAGCTGAAAAATAAATAGATGTATCTTTTTTTATGGTTAGATTTTTCCAAGAAACGGTTTCTTCCATTCGTTTTTCCATTACTGTCGCATCAAAATTTAATTCTAATACAGCATTATTTTTAGCCAAAACTTTATTGGTAAATGCGTAAGACAATGAAGATATGCCTAAAACTAAAATTAGCCCAAAAAAAATAAATCCGACAATAAATATCCTGACAATGGTTGCAAATACTTGTGCTATAAATTTTTTCATCTTAATTTGCATTATTTTAAATTAAACTATTCTAGTTAATAAGACCCAAAAAATATGCGATCTAATACTGTTATTTTAATACTTGGCTCAAATCTTGGACACAAAAGTAATAATTTAGACAATGCCATAAGTTTTATCCGTAAATATTTAGGTGTTATTGTGAAAATAAGTAAAGTTTTAGAGACTGACCCTGTTGGGTTTAATTGTGAGTCTATGTTTTTAAATCAAGCCTTAGAAATAGAAACGTTAATGAGTCCTTTAGATTTATTAAAAAAAATAAAAATAATTGAAGAAAAAATGGGTAGAGATTTTTCTTCGCCAACGGATGGACAGTTGTATGCTTCTAGAATTATTGATATTGATATTGTAACCTACTGCAATCTTGTTTTTGAATCAAAAACATTGACCTTACCTCATACACAGTTGTTTCAAAGGGATTATGTAAGGGCTTGTATTAATTTGTTAGAAACAGTTTAAGTTTTTTTTATATCCTTAATACATTAGCGGCATCTGCCTGTGCTTTTGGTAACATAGTCATATCAGCTATCTGAACTCTGTCAGGTTGTGATAGTACAAAGTGTACGCAGTCTGCAATATCTTCAGCTATTAGGGGTTCAAAACCTTTATAAACGTCATCTGCGGTGTTTTGATTGCCTTTAAATCTTACAAAAAAAAAATCTGTATTTACAGCCCCTGGGGCAATGTTAGTTACCTTGATATTATGAGGTAATAAATCTAGTCTCATACCTTTACTTATAGACTCTACAGCGTGTTTTGAGGCACAATAAACGGTGCCTTTTGCATAGGTTTGCTTTCCTGCAATAGAACTTAGGTTTATGATATGTCCTTTTTTGTTAGCTATCATAAAGGGTATTATGGCTTTTGAAACATACAAAAGCCCTTTTACGTTACCATCAATCATAGCATCAAAATCATCAATTGAGGCTTTATCTATGCTGTCTAGTCCATGTGCATTGCCTGCACTATTTATTAACACATTGATGTTTTGCCATTTCTCGGATAAGGTATTAATGCATTCATGTACTTCATTACGCTTTCTGACATCAAACTGAAGGGTTATTACATCTGTCTTTAATGATAATTCGTTGTTTAACTTATCCAACACTTCTTGTCGTCTACCGCATAAAATTAAATTATAATTTTCGGCTATTTTATATGCAATTTACCTTCCTATACCAGAAGTAGCTCCTGTTATAAAAGCAATTGGTTTCATTTTTATGAATTTAATTTGAATCTGTAACTAGTAATCTAAATCCTTCACCATGTATGTTTACAATCTCTACTTGATCATCTTTTTTTAGATATTTTCTAAGTTTTGCTATGTATACATCCATACTTCTAGAGGTAAAATAGTTGTCATCTCTCCAAATTTTTGTCAATGCAACTTGGCGTGGCATCAAATCATTTTTATAATTACATAACAAACGTAACAATTCACTCTCTTTAGGTGACATTTTAAACGATTGGTTATCCCCTATTTTCAGTTGACGTAATTTTGCATTGAATTTAAAATTAGCTATTTCAAATTCTTCTTGCTCAAACTTTGGTTCGGTTACGATGCTTCGCCGCAAAATTGTTTTAATTTTATACAAAAGTACTTCTGTGTCAAATGGTTTAGTTATGTAATCCTCCGCACCTATTTTATAGCCAGTCAATACATCTTCACGCAAATTTTTAGCGGTTAGGAATATTATAGGCATATTTTTTTTTAATTCTTTTATTTCTTTGGCTAAGGTAAAGCCATCTTTTTTTGGCATCATGACATCCAAAATACAAAGATCATAATTACTCTCTTTAAACTTTATCAAACCATCTTCTCCATCTATTGCGTGGGTTACTATATAGTCGTTCATAATTAAATAATCTTTCAAAACACTACCAAAAGATGGGTCATCCTCTACCAACAATAATTTTATTTTATCAACCATGTTATTTTTTTTTGTGTTATAATATTGATTTAAATTAATCTTTACTTTATTGGTATTTTTATAATAAAAGTACTTCCTTTTACCTTTTTCACTCTCTACCCAAACACTTCCATTATGTTTATCTACTATTTTTTTTACATAGGATAATCCTAATCCATGACCTTTTACATTGTGTACGTTTCCTGTTTCCTCTCTATAGAATTTCTCAAATATTTTTTTCTGTACATCTTCAGATATGCCTAAACCTTCGTCTTTTATCATAATTACAAAATTAGTACCCTCACTATATGTTTTTACATTAATTTTAGGACTGTTTGGTGAATATTTATTTGCATTGTCTAAAACATTTAGTATAATATTTCCTAGATGAAATCTATCTATATTGGCAATAATTTTAACATTAGCATACTCTTCAACAACCTTACCAATTCTATCTTCCACAACTAACTTTATTACATTAACATTCTCTTTTACCAATTCATTTATATCAGTAGTTGTTTTTTTCAAATACATTTCGTTGTTTTCTAGCCTAGACATTTGCAAAACCATCTCCACCTGTTTGTTCATTCTTTTGTTTTCTAGTACAATTAAATTGGTGTAATGTTGTACCCTTTCAGGGTTTGTATAAACTTTTTCATTTTTCAATGCAGATGTAGCTACGTTTATTGTTGCTATGGGTGTTTTAAACTCATGCGTCATATTATTTATAAAATCTGTTTTTACGCCGGATATTTGTCTTTGCTTACGCATATAGTATAGTGAAGCTAAATAAATACCTAAAATGATTATAGTGAATAGAATGGTTAATATTATGATGCCTAAAATAGGTTTTATTACGGCTCCGTTTTTTTGTGGAAAATAAACAGATAGTAAATATTGTGGTTTATCATCTCTATCCTTATACAAAGGCATAATATAATTATTCTTTGTTATTCTAAATTTAGGCTCATATACTTTAGTTTGGGTTGAGTCTGCTTTTAAGACACCTATCAAAGCCGTAGTTTTTATTCCTCTATATTTTAATTCATTTTTTAGTAGTAGAATTGCTTTATTTAAATCAAAACGTTGTGTTATAGTTTTGTTTCCTGCGTCTATTCTAGCAAAACGTTCTACTGTAAATGATGCGTCCCTAAGAGAATTATCTAATGTTATAGGTAAGCTATTCAGTCCTGTGGATGGGTCTTTATTTATCTTAATGGTTTGTTCGTCTGTATATAGTTTTGTTAAATTTAGTGTATCATTATAAATATTAGACAGCGGTACAAGTGTCCGTTCCATAATATATTTGTTTATATAAATATATTTTACACTTGCAGAATCTATATCTGTACGGGTAATTGACACCACTGGTTTTTCTGCAACTTTACGCAATGCCTTTGGCACATTATCAAACATTTTGTAGTAGTTATCTATCTCTTCTTTGTTTATTTTCTCCACAGTTGCCTCTATAGATTTGTAAACGGTACTAGAAAACTGTTCTTGACCTGCTTCAAAAACCTGCTTCAACCAATAAATTTGAATAAGAACTAAACCAATAATTGAAAAGCTCATCAAGATAATTAACCTACTTACAAATTTTTTTTTCATATTAATATACAATCAAAACAAATTTATGTTAAAATCTTATTCAAAAAAACTTTAAAACTTAAATAATTAAAAATAAATTATCTTTGACAAAAATTAGACTCAAAAACAATCTATATTTTTACATTAATTTTATACCTATGGACGCATATATATTTCCTGGTCAAGGAGCTCAATTTTTCAGGTATGGGTAAGACCCTTTTTGACACCAATACGGAAGCAAAAAAAATGTTTTTACAAGCCAACACTATTTTAGGATTTGATATTACTAAAATAATGTTTCACGGTACAGATGAGCATCTAAGACAAACCAAAGTAACCCAGCCAGCCGTATTTTTACATTCTGTAATTATGGCTAAAACGCTATTAAATTTTAAGCCAAACATGGTCGCTGGACATTCTCTAGGAGAGTTATCAGCATTAGTATCTAACGAGGTACTTAGTTTTGAGGATGGATTAAAAATAGTCTATGCAAGAGCTATAGCTATGCAAAAGGCTTGTGAAAATAGTCCATCTACTATGGTCGCAATTTTAGGATTAGATGATCGTTTGGTAGAAAAAATTTGCAAGGAAATAGAAGGTATTGTAGTTCCTGCAAATTACAATTGTCCCGACAGTTAGTCATTTCTGGTGAAACAAAAGCTGTTGAAAAGCATGTGAGAAATTAAAAGAAGCTGGAGCTAAAGAGCTCTATTACTACCTGTTGGCGGCGCATTTCATTCACCATTAATGATTTCGGCAAAAGATGATTTAAGTAAAATAATCAACGAAACAAATTTTAACCACCCCGTATGCCCTATTTATCAAAACGTTACAACAACTGCGGTAACTAATTCCACAGAAATAAAAGCCAACTTAATCGCTCAACTTACCGCACCCGTAAAGTGGACACAGTCTATACAACAAATGATTGCTGATGGAGCAACCAATTTTATAGAAGTAGGACCTGGTAAAACCCTACAAGGCTTGGTAAAGAAAATAAATAACAATGTAACGGCACATCATGCGCTTTAAATTAAAGTATTACCGTCTATTTAAAAAACTCATCATACCAGAAAAAAACACCACCACTAAATAGAAAAAATCTAATTTTAGATCAATGATGCTGAAATTAATAACAGCAAAATCATAAAAACAATTCAAAAAAATATTTATTAAAGTTTTTAATGATAATCTCTATAATTTAAAATACAATGCATATAGCTATTGCAGGAAACATTGGAGCAGGCAAAACCACACTTACTGCCTTACTAGCAAATCATTACAATTTCACACCACATTATGAAGATGTTGGAAATAATCCCTATTTAGAAGATTTCTATGCCGATATGCAAAATGGGCCCTTTAACTTACAAATTTATTTTTTAAACAATAGATTCAAACAACTAAAGATAATACAATCATCAACGTTGAATGTTGTACAAGATAGAAGCATATATGAGGACGCTCAGATATTTGCGACCAATCTTAATACTATGGGATTGTTAAAAACTAGAGAATATGACAATTATCTAACCCTTTTTGAATTAATAGAATCATTCATTAAACCACCCGATTTGATTATATACTTAAAAGCATCAATACCAACACTTTTAGAGCAAATAAAAAGAAGAAATAGAGATTATGAATTAAACATAAGCGAGGATTATTTAACTAATTTAAATAACAGATATGATGCTTGGGCTAAGGATTATGACAAAGGAAAAATGATTATCATAAACATGGATGAAATAGATTTTGTAACCAACACCAACAACTTAAAGCTAATAACGGATAAATTAAATCCGTATATTTAGGGTTATTAAAAACTTTCATTTGCCCTAAAGTCCTAGGCACATCAATAAAAAAAATACCTAAATTCGCAAAACAAATTTTTTGATATGGAAGAGCAAGAGAAAAAATCGCTTAATTTTATAGAGCAAATCATAGATGAAGATTTACAAAATGGTTTCCCACAAGATAAATTACGCTTTAGATTTCCCCCAGAACCAAATGGTTATCTGCATATTGGACATGCAAAAGCAATTTGCCTCAATTTTGGATTAGGACAAAAATACAACGCCCCAGTTAATCTACGATTTGATGACACCAATCCAGAAACTGAAGAACAAGAATTTGTAGATGCTATAAAAAAAGACATTCAGTGGCTTGGTTTTGAATGGGCAGAAGAATGTTTTACCTCCGACTATTTTGACCAATTATACCAATGGGCAATTCAATTAATAAAAGATGGAAAAGCCTACATTGATGACCAAACATCAGCGATAATAACTGCACAACGTAAATCCCCTTTTGAGATAGGGCAAGAAAGCCCGTATAGGAATCGTTCCGTTGAAGAAAATTTGACGCTTTTTGAGCGTATGAAAAATGGCGAAGGCACCTCTGTTTTACGAGCAAAAAACGATATGTCTTCTCCAAACATGAACATGCGAGACCCTGTAATGTACCGGATTTTAAAGAAAACACACCACCGCACTGGTGATACATGGAAAATATACCCCATGTACGATTGGGCACACGGAGAATCTGATTATATAGAGGGGGTTTCTCACTCATTGTGTTCTTTAGAATTTAGACATCACAGAGATTTGTACGAATGGTATTTAAGCAATTTAGCCTTAAAAAATCAATCAATCAAACCTAAACAAAGAGAATTTGCACGTGGTAATGTAGGTTATATGGTTACATCTAAACGGAAATTAAAGCGTTTGGTAGATGAAAAATTTGTTACAGGTTGGGATGATCCTCGTATGCCTACCATATCTGGACACCGAAGACGTGGCTACACCCCAGAGTCTATTCGTAATTTTTGGGGAAAAGCAGGCATTGCAAAAAGAGATAATGTAATAGAAATAAGCAAATTAGAATTTGAAATACGGGAACATCTAAACAAAATTGCTCCAAGAATGATGGGCGTTTTAAATCCTATAAAACTTATCATAGACAATTACCCTTCGGGAGAAGAAGAATGGGTAACCACCGAAAACAACCCAGAAGACGAAAGTGCTGGCGTAAGAGAAATTCCTTTTTCAAGAGAATTATACATTGAAAAAGAAGACTTTATAGAAGATGCACCTAAAAAATTCTTTCGACTAAGCCTTGGCTACGAAGTCCGACTGAAAGGAGCGTACATCATAAAAGCCGAAAGCGTAGAAAAAGATGCTAAGGGAGAAATCACAGCCATTCATTGCACGTATGATACCGAAAGCAAAAGCGGAAGCGGTACAGAAGCCAGCCAAAGAAAAGTAAAAGGAACATTGCATTGGGTTTCTGCCAAGCATGCTTTGCCTGCGGAAATACGTTTGTACGACCGTTTGTTTTTAGATGAAGCTCCTGATGCTGATAAAGAAGTTGATTTTTGTACATTCATCAATCCTAATTCTTTCCAAATTATCCATGCTTTTGTAGAACCTGCATTGCGAAATGCAGTACCAGAAAGTAGTTATCAATTTCAACGTATGGGTTACTTTTGTGTGGATAAAGATAGCTCTACAGATTTGTTGGTCTTTAACAAAACCGTGGGACTAAAAGATACGTGGGCAAAGGAATTGAAAAAGTGATTTTTTTTTACAATTGTTAAAGAAATATAACGAAAGTGACTTTAGAAAAGGTTTTTACTTACACTATTACACAATTTTTATTAGAATTAAGACCTTAATTTTATAGGAAGGAATATTCTATAAAATTTCAAAAATAAAAAATGAACTTCCATATATAAATTCAAATAAATACCATTTTTTAAAATAAATTAAAAATAAAAATAATGTCAAAGCCATCTATACCAAAGGGTACAAGAGATTTTTCTGCTGATGAAGTAAACAAAAGACAATATATTACACAAAAGATACAAACGCAATTTCAATATTTTGGATTTGCACCTATAGAGACTCCTTCGTTTGAAAACCTTTCTACCTTAACAGGAAAATATGGCGAAGAAGGCGACAAATTGATTTTAAAATTCTCAATTCTGGGGATTTTTTAAGCAAAGCAAATGAAATTTATTTAAATGAAAAAAATAGTCAAAAAAGTAACTACGTCTATTTCTGAAAAAGCCTTGCGTTACGACCTCACTGTACCTTTTGCTAGATATGTAGTACAGCATCAAAACGAATTGGTTTTCCCATTCAAAAGGTATCAAATACAACCTGTTTGGCGTGCAGATAAACCTCAAAAAGTACCGTTTTAGAGAGTTTTATCAATGTGATGCAGACGCTGTTGGTTCCAATTCTTTGTGGCAGGAAATAGAATTTGTCTTGTTGTACGATGCTGTTTTTACAGCTTTAAATTTACCCACAGAAATACACATCAACAACCGAAAAATATTAAGCGGGTTGGCAGAAATAGCCAACATTTCAGACCAATTGATTGATTTTACAGTTGCCCTAGATAAATTAGACAAAATAGGCGAAGAAAAAGTAAAAGAGGAAATGATGGACAAAGGAATTACTACAGAAGCCATCCAAATTTTATCGCCATTATTCAAAATTGAAGGAGATTTTGAAACCCAGCTCTCTGAAATTTCATTTCTCTTACAAAACTCTGAAATAGGTTTAAAAGGTATAGAAGAGCTGATATTTATCCAAAAAAATATCAAAAAATTAGGATTAAATTCGGCAGAATTACATCTAAATATAACACTTGCCCGTGGTTTGGATTATTACACTGGTGCTATTTTTGAAATTAAAGCCAAAAACGTAGCACTTGGTTCTATTGGCTAGCGGTGGAAGATACGATGACTTGACAAGTGTTTTCGGTTTAAAAGACCTTTCTGGTGTAGGTATTTCTTTTGGATTAGACAGGATTTACATTGCTTTAGAGTCGCTGAACTTATTACCCATACAAGCTACTCAAAAAATAAAAATTTTATTTACCAATTTTGGCGAAGCGGAAAGTCTTTTTGCCATGAAAACTATCTTAATGCTACGCAAAAAAGGCATCAATTGCGAATTGTATCCAGATAATACAAAAATAAAAAAACAAATGATGTATGCGGATAAAAAAGAAATTGAGTACGTAGCTTTGGTAGGAGAAGAGGAATTAAAAAATCAACGAATTAAGTTAAAAAACATGATAACAGGAGAGCAAATTTCTGTTTCGTTAGAAGAATTGATATTAAGATTAAATTAATTTATTCTATAATTAATGCCTGATAAAAATTGTATTTTTTTTAATAACTCTTTGTTAATAAGTATTTTAGTGTTTTTTGATGGTAATAGTAGTTGTGTTTCTGCTGTAGGGTCTACTAGATTTATTATTAATGGTTTTTGACCTTTATGTTCATCAAAAATAGTGGAAATAGCCTTTAATAGTTTTTTATCCATTTTTTCTATATTTATATTTAGCGTTATTTTGTTAGCATAACCAGCCATTACACTTTCTAACAATTGTATTTTTGTAATGTTTACATAAAATTTGTTAGAATATTGATTTTGTTTAACGGCTATTCTAACAAAAACAAATGTATTAGGGATAAAAAAATGTTTCATTTTAAGATATTCTTCCCCAAAGAATACAAACTCATATTGATCTGTATAATCTTCTAAAATAAATCCGCCATAACTTTCACCATTTTTTTGTGATGTTTTATGACTTACGTTAGCTATAACACCACCAATATTGAATTCTTTACCTACCAATTTTTCTGTGTTTTCTTTTAAGTTGGTTAGTGTGATATTTTGAAAGCTTTCTATTTCTTCTTTATATTCATCTAGTGGATGTGCTGAGATATAAATACCTACTACTTCCCTTTCTTTAGATAGTTTTTGCAATGAATTCCATTCTAGACAGTTTGGCAAATGAGGAGGAACAACGTCCACCTCCCCCATTGCATCACCAAAAAGAGATACCTGTGCAGTGTCCTTATTTTGTTGAAAGGCATTGCCAAAACGCACTAATTTTTCTATGTTAGAAGTACCATCCTCTTCGTACAAATACTGTGCCCGATGTATGGTATCTATTTCGTCAAAAGCACCACCCAATGCAAGGCTTTCTAAGGCTTTTTTGTTGGCTACCCGTAAATCTATACGTTTTATAAAATCAAAAATATTTTTAAACTTACCATTTACCTTTCTTTCATTGATAATGCCATCAACCACTGCACCACCAACCCCCTTAATAGCACCCATTCCAAAACGGATTGCTCCACGTTCATTGACCGTAAAAGTATAGGAGCTTTCATTGACCTCAGGATTCAAAACTTCAACGCCCATGCGTTTGCATTCTTCCATAAAAAAAGTTACATTTTTTATATTATTCATATTGTTACTCAATACTGCGACCATATATTCTGCGGGGTAATGTGCTTTAAATAAGCCGTTTGATAACCGATTAACGCATAACAAGTAGAGTGGGATTTGTTAAACGCATATTGGGCAAAGGCTTCCCAGTCTTTCCAAATTTTATCTAAAATAGCTTTTGGATGTCCCTTACCTCACCCCTCCAATAAATTTTGGATACATGGCATCTATCACTTCTTTTTTTCTTTTTCCCCATCCCTTTTCTTAGCTCATCCGCTTCCCCTTTGGTAAAGTTTGCTAGTTTTTGGGACAAAAGCATTACTTGCTCTTGGTAAACAGTGATACCGTAGGTATCGCCTAGATACTCTTCCATTTCTGCGAGGTCGTACGTTATTTTTTTCCTTGCCGTTTTTTTTCTATCGATAAAATTTGGAATGTATTGTATTGGACCAGGTCTGTAAAGTGCATTCATGGCAATTAAATCATCAAATTTATCTGGTTTTAAGCCTTTTAAATTCTTTTGCATCCCAGCGGATTCATATTGAAAAATAGCAACTGTTTGCCCTTGTTGAAAAAGCTCGTAGGTTTTTATATCATCCAACGGAAAATCGTCTGGATCTAAATCTTGACCTGTTTTTTCTTTGATTAAATCACACGCATCTTTGATGATAGTCAGGGTTCTTAAACCTAAAAAATCCATTTTGAGCAATCCTGCATATTCTACTACAGAATTGTCAAACTGGGTAACCAAAAAATCAGATTCTTTTGCCAATGCTACTGGTACCAATTTCCGAATATCTGTAGGGGTAATAATCACGCCACAGGCATGAATACCAGTATTACGCAAAGAACCTTCTATAATATTGGCTTGATTAATAGTTCTTGCCTCTAGATCAGACCCTTTGGATATTTCAATCAAATCCAAAGCATTAGGTAATTCATCCGAAGATAATAGACTTTCCAATTCTTTTCTGGGTAAACTCAATAATTTACCCAATTTCATATTGGGCATTTTTTTTGCTATCCTATCCACATCTGGTAGTGGTAAATCCAGTACACGTCCTGTATCTCTAATGGCAGATTTCCCAGCCATTGTACCATAGGTAATGATTTGTGCTACTTGGTTTTTGCCATATTTATTTACGACCCATTCTATTATTTTGTCTCGTCCTCGATCATCAAAGTCTATATCTATATCGGGTAAAGAAACACGATCTGGATTGAGAAAACGTTCAAAAAGTAAATCATATTTTATGGGGTCTACATTGGTTATTCCTGTGCAATATGCAACCGTTGAACCCATGACGGAACCTCTTCCTGGTCCCACGGAAACGCCCATCAGACGGGCTTGTGTGGTGAAATCTTGCACAATCAAAAATAACCAGGATAGCCTGTGCGTTCTATGGTTTCTAATTCAAATAATATTCGTTCTTCTATTTCTGGGGTTAAGTTTGGATACCTTTTTTCTGCACCCTTAAAGGTCAAATATTTTAAGTAAGAATTTTCACCCCGTGTGCCATTGTCTATTAAATCTTCAGGGGATTTAAATCTTTCAGGAATTGCAAATTTTGGCAACAAAACATCTCTTGACAACTCGTAAGGAGTTATTTTTTGGAGAATTTCTGTTAAGTTGGTAATGGCTTCTGGCACATCTGCAAAAAGCGTTTTCATCTGTGCTTGAGATTTAAAATAAAATTCATTATTTGGAAAACCAAAACGGGTGTCACGACCTCTACCAATAGGGGTTAATTGTTTTCACCATCTCTTACACAAAGTAAAATATCATGTGCATCTGAATCTTTTTGATTTAAATAAAACGTATTGTTTTGTGCAATACATTTTACATTATGTTTTTGGCAAAACTTGAGCAAAACTTGGTTTACGTGTTCTTCATCGTCCAAACCATGCCTAATTAATTCCACATTAAAATCTTCACCAAAATGTTCTTTCCACCATGTAAAAACAATTTCTGCTTGCACTTCTCCTACATTTAAAATCAAATATGGGATTTCTGATGTGATGCTACCTGTTGTGGCTATTAAATTTTCTTTGTATTCAAGAATTAGTTCTTTGTTGATACGGGGTTGTCCTGCATAAAAACCTTCTGTATAACCAGTAGAAGATAACATTGAGATGTTTTGATAACCCGAAAAATTTTTGGCAATCAGCAATTGACTGTATTTTCTATCAGGGTTTTCTTTGGTGAATTTTTTCTGTTGGTGAAATATAAAATTCACACCCAATAATAGGAATAATAGGCGTTTCTCTTGCTTTTGTTTGCGGCTTTTATAGCCGTCATAAAATGGGGCTCCCATCATATTACCCGTGTCTGTGATGCCTACTGCAGACATATTTTCGTAAATAGTCTTGTCTACCAATTCTTTTACTTGAGAAGTTGCCGATAAAATAGAAAACGAGGTATGGTTATGAAAATGAAAATAATTATTTTTATTTTCTGTAATTTCATCGACTGTAATTTCTATTTTTTCGGTTATTTCTAATTTTTTATTTTGATTAATTAAAGCTATTTGTGCATCAATTTTAATAGTAAACGGTTGGATGACTGTTGGATGATTTGTTTAAAAGGTTTGCATTTGTGATGGTGAAAGCAATGTTTTTTCTATAGGAATAACATTAAGTCGCAACAATTCTACAAAACAACGTGCTGTAGCATTTACATCTGCTTCTGCATTATGAGCTTCATCGAAGGCTACATTAAATAATTTTTGATGCAAAGCAGACAATTTTGGAAATTTGAAACAGTAAGCTATACCGCCAGTAATGGCACAATAATTTGTAGATTCTAGCATGGTATCAATGGTAGGGACTCCTACCAAATCATTGATTTGTTGAAGTCTAAAGTACTCTGCACCCATTATATTAAGGTCAAAATCAATGTTATGTCCTACCAGTACGGTTGTCTTTTGTAGTGCTTTTGCAAAGATGGATAAAACTTCGTATAATTTAATTCCTTCTTGCAAGGCTTTTTCAGTTGTTATACCGTGTATTTTTGATGCGTTGTACGGAATATCAAAACCAGCAGGTTTTACAATTAGGTTTCCATTTTCTACCAAATTACCCAATGTATCGTGCAACTGCCATGCCAGCTGAACCAGTCTAGGCCAATTGTTTGAATCTGAAACTGGTGCTTTGTAATTCTTAGGCAGACCTGTGGTTTCGGTATCAAAAATTAAATACATGCGTTGTTTTTTTACAATTTATTTTGAAGGTATAAAGGTAGGTAATCTATTTTTCGTGTAATTTTTATTTTATGAACAATAGTAGTTGTTACTAATAAATATTATAAATTAACCTTTGTTAAAAACAGATCTATTAAAAATAAAAAAACTTATATTCGCTTAAATTTAAATTTGAGTTAATTATGTCTATACATACTGAAATAAAAAGAATCACGACTGAGACTTTACGTAAAATGAAATTTGATGGGGATAAGATTTCTATGCTCACTGCTTATGATTATACTTTGGCTCAAATGGTTGATAATGCTGGTATTGATGCCATTTTAGTAGGTGATTCTGCGTCTAATGTTATGGCTGGGCATGAAACTACGCTACCCATTACTTTGGATCAAATGATATATCATGCAACTTCTGTGGTACGTGGGGTAAAAAGGGCTTTGGTGGTTTGTGATTTACCATTTGGTACGTATCAGTCTGACCCTCAAAAAGCCTTGGATTCATCTATAAGGATAATGAAAGAGGCTGGGGCTCATGCTGTAAAAATGGAAGGGGGTGCTGAGATAGGTAAATCTGTAACTAAAATAATTAATGCGGGCATCCCGGTTATGGGGCATTTGGGACTTACTCCACAATCTATTTATCAATTTGGAACTTATAAAGTAAGAGCTAAAGAAGAGTCTGAGGCAGAAAAACTGATAGAGGACGCTTTATTACTAGAAAATATTGGTTGTTTTGCCATTGTTTTAGAAAAAATACCTGCACAGTTGGCAAAAAGAGTTACGGAAAGCATTACAATACCCACTATAGGTATTGGTGCTGGCTCAGATGTTGATGGACAAATATTGGTGTTGCATGATATGTTGGGGATGACGTATGAATTTAAACCAAAATTTTTACGTAGATATTTAGAGCTTAATACGGAGATTGTTCTTTCTATAAAAAATTATGTATCTGATGTGAAAACACTCCAATTCCCTAACCAAGACGAAAAATATTAAAGTATAAATATATGCCATCTACCCCTACTACACTGGATGTTTTATACGAGGATAATCATCTGATAATAATAAACAAACAACCATCGGATATTATACAAGGTGATAAAACAGGTGATGAACCCTTGTCTGAAGTTGTAAAAAAATATATTAAAGCAAAGTATAATAAGCCTGGGGAGGTATTCTTGGGCGTTGTTCACAGGTTAGATCGCCCTACAAGTGGTGCGGTGATTTTCGCAAAAACTAGTAAGGCCTTAATTAGACTAAATAAAATGTTGCAGGATCATACTATTCATAAAACATATTGGGCTTTGGTAAAAAACAAACCTGAAAAAGAGTCTAGTAAATTAATTCATTACCTAAAAAAAAACACGAAAAACAACAAAGCAATTGTTTATACTAAAGAAACAGTTGACATAAAACAGGCCGAATTAAATTATACATTATTATATTCTTTAGATAATTACCATCTGCTAGGTATAGAATTGTTGACTGGTAGGCATCATCAAATTAGGGCTCAATTATCTTTCATTGGTTCGCCAATAAAGGGTGATATAAAGTATGGTTTTGACCGCACTAATGCTGATGGTAGTATACACCTACACGCTAGATGTATTCAGTTTACTCACCCTGTTAGCTCAATAAAAATAAACGTAACGGCAAAAACGCCTAGTAATGATAAACTTTGGCAAAGCCGCACATCATTATTAGGCGTTTGAAAGGGGTTGTTAGTCCTTACTTTCATTTTTTGTGCCATAAAAATACAAAGAATGGCTTTCTATTTTCATGTCAAATACCTCTTCTATTGTCTCCTTTATAGCTTGTATCCTTGGGTCACAAAATTCCTTTACCTCTCCTGTATTTGTGAATATTACGTGGTCATGTTGTTTGTCAAAATACGATTTTTCGTAATGTGCTTGTTGGTCTCCAAACTGGTGTTTACGTACTAGCTTAGCATCTAGCAATACATCTATAGTGTTATAGAGGGTTGCACGGCTTACTTGGTATTTTTTTTGTTTCATTTTTAGGTACAAATCATCAATATTGAAATGGTCATTTGTCCCATAAATTTCTTCTAATATTGCGTTTCTTTCTGGTGTTTTTCTATGTTTGTGTAATTCTAAATAATTGTTAAAAACTGTTTTTATTGTTTCAAATTTTTTTTTATTTGTAGCCATTTTTACCTAGGATAATTTTTATTAAACAAATGTACTAATTTTATTTTTTACGTTTTACTTTTTGTATGCCTTCTACTTTTTTAATTTTTGCAATTGTAGCGTCCAATTGTTCTGTGTTATAAACAGTTATCGTTAGTTTACCATCCACTACTCCATCATCTGTACTGAAACTTATATTGTTAATGTTTATGTGTAGATTTTCTGTAAGTAGTAGTGTTATGTCATTAAGTAATCCCATTCTATCTGTACCCTGTATCTGTAAAATGACTTTAAACTCTTGGGTAGAAGAGTCTATCCATTTTGCTTTCAATACTCTGTATGCGTAATTAGCTCTTAGACTTATGGCATTGGAGCAATCTACTTTGTGTATAGTAATACCTTTTGCAATGGTAATAAAACCAAAAACTCTATCTCCCGCTATTGGGGTGCGACAAGTAGCTAGTGTGTAGTCTAGTTTTTCTTCATCTGGCCAAAAAACTAATAAATCTAAATTTTTAGCAACTATTGGTTCTATTTTTCGTGATTGTTTGTTTACCCTAAATCGTTTTATGATATTATAAATACCGCCTGAAGTATTTTCTGCATATTTTTTCAGTTGTGTATTGTCTAGTGCGTGCACTCCAACATTAAAGAACAAATCTTGACTGGTTTTTAAGTTAAAAAAAGACACCATCGAATTTACGGTTCCTTCATTTAGAGTTATTTTCAAATGCCGTAGTTTTCTTTCTAATATTTCCCTTCCATCGTCTATGAATTTTCTTTTCTCAAACTTTAAGGCGTATCTTATTTTATTTTTTGCTTTTGAGGTTTTCACAAAATCTAACCAATCTAGTTTTGGTTTTTGATTAGCAGATGTCATTATTTCTACTTGATCTGAGTTTTGTAGTTCATGACTTAATGGTACTAGACGTCCGTTTACTTTTGCTCCAAGACAAGTATCACCAATATCACTGTGTATCTCATAGGCAAAATCTAATGCTGTAGCTCCTTTTGGTAATGATTTTAAGACACCTTTTGGGGTAAAGACAAATATTTCTTTAGCATAAAGATTCATCTTAAAGTTATCCATGAACTCAGTAGTTTCAATACTTTCTTGGTTCTCTATGCTCTCTCTTATTTGATTAATCCATTGATCTACAATAGAATCCTCCTTATCAAAACCTTGTTTGTATTTATAATGATACGCAACGCCTTTTTCAGCTACTTCATCCATTTTTTCAGACCGTATTTGCACCTCTACCCACCTACCCTGTGGTCCCATTACTGTAATGTGCAATGACTCATATCCGCTAGATTTTGGGTGAGAAATCCAATCTCTCATCCGTTTTGGGTTTGGTGTATAGGTGTCTGTAAGTATTGAGAATACCTTCCATGCTTCAAATTTCTCTTCCTTAGCCGGTGCTTTATAGATTATTCTTATTGCAAAAAGATCATAAACCTGTTCAAAATTAACACTTTGTTGTTGCATTTTTTCATGAATAGAATGAATTGATTTTAGTCTTCCTTTTATGGTATAATCAATTTTACCGGCATCTAATTTTTCTTTTACGGTAGTTATAAAATCTTTTATATATTGGTCTCTAATTTCTTTTGATTCTTCTAACTTTTGTTCTATTTCATTGTAAATCTGTGTATCAGTATATTTTAAGCTTAAATCTTCCAATTCAGATTTGATGTTGTATAATCCTATTTTATGTGCTAATGGTGCATAAATATAGGTGGTTTCGGCACTTATTTTTAGTTTTTTTTCACTAGCTAGGGATGATAGCGTACGCATATTATCAAGCCTATCGGCTATTTTTATAAAAATAACTCTAATATCCTCAGAAAGGGTAAGTAATAATCTCCTATAATTCTCCGCCTGTTTGGATACATATTCATTATTTATAACAGCTATTTTAGTCAGACCATCTACAATTTTTGCTATTTGTGAGCCAAAATGTTTGTCTATATCTAAAAGGGTATATTTGGTGTCTTCTACCACATCATGCAATAGTGCTGCGGCAATGCTTATAGCGCCCAAACCAATCTCTGTAGAGACTATTTTTGCTACCTCTAGTGGGTGATATATGTATGGTTCTCCAGATCTACGGCGTTGATCCTGATGGGCATCTAATGCAAAATCAAAAGCTTTGCGTATTAGTTTTTTATCATCATCTGTAAGGTTTTGATAGGCACTGCGTAGCAACTCTTTATACCTGCGAGCTATTTCTATATTTTCTTTTTCTTGATGTATTACTATCATACAAATATTACTTTTTAAAAGGCTTTGTGATCGTAGTATAGGGAGACTATTGATAATCAAATTTAGTAAAAAAAAGTATGCTTTTACCCGTTGGGTGTAATTATTTTACTTTAAAATAATTACACCCAACGGGTAACTTAAAAAAATATTACATTAAAGCAATTACCCATAGCTCACATGGGTTTTGTATAATCTCTTGATTTTTTTGTTTTATTATATTGAAAGATTTTATAGAATTCTAAATTAACGCTATTTTGTCCCCACCAGTAACAACAAGTCCTATTTCGTAAGCTTTTTCGCCTATTTCATTACTTTTTGATAGAATAGTATCTTTAAATATCTTATCTACAATCAATACCATTCCAACCCCCATATTAAAGGTGCCAAACATTTCTTCAGTAGCAATTTTTCCTCTTTTTTGTAGTAATTGCATGATCTCTGGTACTTGTATACTATCCATTTTTATCTCTGCACATAATCCATCGGGGATTATTCTTGGCACATTTTCTATCAATCCACCTCCTGTGATGTGTGCTATACCATTTATTTTAAAATCAGTCAACAATGCCTCGATAGTTTTTCCGTATAATTTAGTTGGGATAAGCAAGGAATCAGAAATAGGCTTCCCATTAAAATCTTCATTGTAATCCGTAAATATCTTTCTGATTAATGAAAATCCATTAGAATGAAAGCCTGATGCGGGTAAAGCAATGATTACATTTCCTGCTTCAATTTTTGAACCATCTATGATATCTTCTTTTTCTACAATACCTACACAAAAACCAGCTACATCATAATCACCCACTTTGTACATACCTGGCATTTCGGCAGTCTCCCCTCCTACCAGTGCACAACCTGTTTGTTTGCAAGCATCAACTATTCCCAAAACAATTTCTGCGGCCACTTCTGAGTCCAATTTACCACACGCTAAGTAGTCTAAGAAAAATAATGGTTTTGCTCCATGACATAGAATATCATTAGCACACATAGCAAAACAATCGATACCTACCGTATCATATTTTTTCACATCCAAAGCAATACGTAGTTTTGTGCCTACACCATCTGTGCCACTTACTAATACTGGGTTTTTATACTTTCCTAATTCATAAAAAGCACCAAAACTACCAATGTTATTCAATACATTTTTATTATGAGTACTTTGTACGCCTTTTTTTATTTTCTCAACGGTATTGTATCCTTCGTGTTTGTCTACGCCTGCAGATTTATAGCTATTGCTCATTATTTTTTTCTTATATTATTTTTTTATAAAATAGAAACTCCATTCATATCTGTTGTCAATACAATACTCATATAATTAAAAAATGGTTGTAATAATTGATACCGATATATTAGTTTTTCTTGAAAATCATTTGACTGTACTTCTTCATTTGAAAATTTATGTGTTACAAAAAATGATTTCAAAACGATTAAATCTATATTTTTATTGTTCTTGTCAAAGCCTTTTGGGGCGGTCTTTACTTTGTTTTCTTGGTTAAAACAACCAAATTCTTTCTTAAAGTTAGGCTCAGTTATTATTTTTCGTATTTCAGATGAGTCCAATTCAAATTCTTTTCTAATACGTAATAAATCTGATGGATTTGGTGCAAAAAAACCTCCCCCCATGAATGAATTATTTGATTCTATTCTCAAATAATATCCTCCCCTACGTTCTGTCCCGTTTCTTACAAAAATAACGCTTCTATGCTTGTTATATGGCGTTTTATCATTACTAAAACGAACATCTCTATTGATACGAAAAACATTATATTTTTCAATTTCATCAAACTGATTCATTTTATCTATAATTTCATTGTAGAAAATTTTTAAATCATTTTCATTAGATTGATATCGTTTTTTATGGTTTTGCAACCAATCTCTATTGTTATTATTATTCAAATCTTCTAAGAATGTGAAAACTTCTTCTGAAATTATTTTGGACATAACATCTTTCTTAATTTTTATTTACAGGATATTTCTCTGTGAAACAGCCGAAACAATAATTCTCACTACCTAACAATTCTTTCAAATTATTTAATTCTAAAAATGCTAAACTATCTACCCCCATCATTTCTCTTATTTCTTCTGTCGTATTATTAGCTGATGCCAAATCTGTTTTTTTCGGAGTATCAATCCCTAAAAAACATGGTGCAATGATTGGTGGAGAGGCACTTCTAAAATGTATTTCTTTAGCTCCTGCTTTTTTGAATATTTCTACCAATCGCTTACTAGTAGTACCTCTAACTAATGAATCATCAATAATAACAATTCTTTTATCTTTTATTTTTGATATAATAGGGTTTAACTTCAGGTTTACTAACTTCTCTCGCATCTCTTGTGATGGTACAATAAATGAACGTCCTATATATTTATTTTTTATCAGAATGGGCTTGAAAGGAATGCCTGAAGCCCTAGCAAACCCTACTGCTGCGGGTACACCAGAGTCTGGCACACCTATAACCATATCTGCATCTACAGGGAATTGTTCGAATAATTTTTCACCACTTTTTTCTCGAATATCATACACATCAATTTGTTCTAAATGAGAATCTTAATGTGAAAAATAAATATACTCAAAAGAACACATTCGTTTTTGTGTTTCATTAGTAATCATTGCTGAACGATGCCCTTTTTTGTCAAAAATAACCATCTCGCCAGGCAATACATCTCTAATGTACTGAGCACCAACTGTATCTAAAGCACAAGACTCGGAACAGGCAACAAAAGTATTCTCATCCAAAACGCCCAAACATAAGGGTCTGATACCATTAATATCTCTAAAAACAACCAATTCATTTTTAGTCAAAACTACTACAGAATAAGCTCCTTTTATACGCAAACATGTTTTGCGAACAGCCTCTTCTATACCTAAATCTAAATATTTTTCTATTAATTTTAAGATGACTTCGGTATCAGAATGATCTGATAAAAAAACCAAACCATCTGACTCTAACTCCGTCCTTAACGCCACTGCATTAATCAAATTACCATTATGAGCAACGGATAAATACGAATTGTCATTCTTATCTTTAGAAAACAATGGTTGTATGTTTTTGGTACTAGATCCGCCTGCTGTAGAGTACCGTGTATGCCCTATCACAGCGTTACCTTCATCAAATGGCACAATATCTTCTATCAGTTTAAAAACGTCTAAAACCAATCCTTCTCTTTTAAATGATTTGATAAAACCATCTTTTAATACTGAAAAGCCTGCACTTTCTTGACCTCTATGCCGGAAAGAAAACAATCCAAACTGTATCATCCCGAATGTGTCAATCGTTTTAGATGAATATACAGCAAAAACCCCACATTCTTCCTTCAAAACTTGACGTTTTTCTTCATGTAAATCTTTTAGAATAGAAACCTCTGGAAAGTAATTTTGAATTTTCATATTTTTTTGTTTTTTGTTAAATGAAAATTGTTTTTGTAATTTTTTTCTATTTAACCAATATTTTTTTTAGTCTTTCGAATATTTCTATGTAAGCTTCAGAAACTTCTCCTAAATCTCTTCTAAACCTGTCTTTGTCTAGCTTTTTTAATGTATCCTTATCCCAAAGTCTGCAAGTATCAGGGCTAATTTCGTCTGCTAAAATAATTGTTCCATCTGATGTTTTTCCAAATTCAATTTTAAAATCAACCAAAATGATATTCATTTTTAAAAACAATTCTTGTAATAATTTATTAACACTAAGTGTTATGGCATAAATTGTAACCAATTCTTCATACGTTGCGGCACCCAACGCCACAGCATGGTCATTGTTAATTAATGGATCGCCTAGGTCATCCCTTTTGTAGCAAATATCAATGATGGTATTGTCTGGTTTTGTGCCTTCTGGAATATCTAAACGTTGTGCCATACTACCTGCTATGATGTTTCTGACAATCACTTCTATAGGTATTATGGTTACTTTTTGGCACAATTGCTCTCGCTCATTCAGTCTTTCAATATAATGTGTTGGAATATTGTTTTGTTTCAAATATTTAAAAATCAAATCTGTAATTTGATTGTTCAACGTTCCTTTTGACTCTACAGTTCCTCTTTTTTGTGCGTTAAATGCTGTTGCGTCATCTTTATACAATACAATAATTTTTTCAGCATCGTCCGTTGCATAAATTTGTTTGGCTTTGCCTTCGTACAAAAATTCTCTTTTTTCCATGATTTTTCCGTTATAAGAATGTTGTTTTATTTCGTTGCTAAAATTACTTAAAATATTCGATTCCATTCCTGAAAATGTTGTGATAATTTGCCGTTGGTATATTTTTAAACAAACCTTCTTTAAATCTTTCAGGATGTCCCATTCTACCAAATATTTTACCATCTTTACTCGTAATCCCTTCCACACCGTACATAGAACCGTTGGGGTTATAAGGCATTTCTAACGTTGTGTTTCCAAAATTATCTACATAGTGTGTGGCTATTTGTCCATTGGCAATCAGTTCATTGTAAATTTGTTCATTGGCGATAAATTTACCTTCGCCATGAGAAACGGGTATGGTATAAATTTCGTCTTGCATTCCAAACAACCAAGGACTATTTGTATTACAAACTTTTACATTTACCATTTGAGAGATATGTCTCCCTATTTGGTTGTTTATCAGAGTTGGTGAACTTTCAGTTAGTGTTCTGATTTTACCATAGGGCAACAGTCCAGATTTTATCAAGGCTTGAAAGCCGTTGCAAATTCCTAAAATCAAACCATTTCTTTCTAACAATTCATGAATGGCATCAGAAATCCTTGGATTTCGTAAAATAGTTGCAATAAATTTTGCAGATCCTGCTGGTTCATCTCCTGCACTAAATCCGCCTGAAAGTATCAATATTTGACTGTCTTTTAATTGTTTTTCAAAAATAAAAATACTTTCTTCAATGTTTTGTAAATTTAGATTTCTAAATACAAAATCATTGACCGTAGCTCCTTCTTTCTGAAATGCTTGCTTGGTGTCATATTCACAATTAGTTCCTGGAAAAATAGGTAGACAAACTATTGGCTTGGTAGAAATTTGTAGGTTCAAGGTTGAGGATTGATTACCCAAAACGTTGAAGGTTGAAGGTTGAGCGTTAAATTTTGAACACTCAACTTTCGTCTTTGATGGAAAAATAGGTTCTAGTGTTGCTAAAAACGCTGTTTTTAATTCTTCTATTTCAAATTTTATTTCATTAATGTTTAAGGTAGGTGTTTCTGTAACTTCTCCCAAAAAAATAAAATTACTCCATGTTTCTGAGGTTTCAAAAACCAAATCTCCAACGGATAACTGTAATAAATTTTCTTCTGTTAATATATTAGCACCTAAATGATTACCTATACACATTTGAGTCAATGCTGTGGCTAGCCCGCCGTCTTTTATGGTCTTTATAGCTGTTATTTTTTTGGCTAAAATAGCTTGATGAATTTTTGCATAAACCTCTTTTAATTGGTCAAAATTAGGCATTTCATCCTCTTGTGGTTCGTGCTTAAATAGGTAAATTTTACTTCCAACGTTTTTAAATTCTGGTGAAATAATATGATCTATTTTTCCTGTAGCACACGCAAAAGAAATCAAAGTGGGTGGCACGTGCAACTCATTAAAACTACCAGACATGCTGTCTTTTCCGCCAATGTGAGCCAAACCAAACCCCATTTGTGCATCCAAAGCACCTAAAAGTGCATTGAATGGCAACGCCCATTTGGTAGGGTCTGTACCTAATTTTTGGAAGTATTCTTGAAAGCTGAATCTTATTTTTGTATAATCTCCACCCATCGCTACTATTTTAGAAACTGATTCTACCACTGCATAGGCACCACCATGCAAAGTACTCCACTTAGAAATAGTAAGAGAAAAACCCCATGTAGCCATGCTTACCGTGGTGGTTTCTGCCTCTAAAACAGGCAACAAATGTACACTACCTTCGGCTGGTGTCAATTGTGTTTTACCGCCCAAAGGCATCAAAACGGTAGAAGCCCCAATACTGGCATCAAAATTTTCTATTAACCCTTTTTGACTGCAACTTTCCAATGATTTTAATTGATTAAGTAACGTCTCTCTGTTAAATTCTTTTTCTTTAAACGGTTTTTTTTCTTTGGAAATAGAAGATGAAATCGTCGTTTTTTTAGCTACACCATTAGAGTCTAAAAATTCTCGGCTTAGTGAAACTATTTCTTTTCCTTGCCAAATCATCGTCAATCGGTTATCGTCTGTAACGGTGGCTACATGGCTTGCGTGTAGATTTTCTACCGCAACCAATTGTATCATCTCTGCAACATCTTTTTCATCAACCACAATTGCCATACGTTCTTGCGATTCGGAAATAGCCAATTCCGTCCCGTTCAATCCTTCGTATTTTACGGCTATTTTGTCTAAGTCTACAATTAATCCATTTGCTAATTCGCCAATGGCTACAGATACACCGCCAGCACCAAAATCATTGCATTTTTTTATCAATTTTGTAACCACAGGATTTCTAAACAACCGTTGTATTTTACGCTCTACCACAGGGTTTCCTTTTTGTACTTCGGCACTCATATCTTCTATGGAATTGGCATCGTGTACTTTAGAAGACCCCGTAGCACCGCCTACGCCATCACGACCTGTTTTGCCACCAATTAACAAAATAACATCACCTTTTATAGGTGTTTCTCTGCGTACCCATGCTTTGGGTACAGCTCCTACAACCATACCTACCTCCATGCGTTTGGCTTTATAACCCTCGTCATAAATTTCAAAAATATGCGAAGTAGCTAAGCCTATTTGATTACCATACGCACTGTATCCACTTGCAACACCTTGTGTTATTTTTTTCTGTGGAAGTTTTCCGTCCAATGTATTTTCAATAGCTTCTAGCGGATTTGCCGCACCCGTAACCCGCATGGCTTGATATACATACGCCCGCCCAGACAATGGGTCACGTATAGCGCCGCCAATACAAGTGGACGCACCGCCAAATGGTTCTATTTCAGTAGGATGATTATGTGTTTCATTTTTAAATAATAAATACCATGGTTCTATTTTACCATTTACATCCACCTCTATTTCTATGGTACAGGCGTTGATTTCATCGGTAATAACTAAATCTTCTAATTTTCCATTTTTGTGTAAATATTTAGCGACTACGGTTGCTAAATCCATCAAAGTGATAGGTTTATGTGTTCTATCTAAACTTTTTCTTAATCCTAAATAATCATTAAAAATGCGTTCTAAAGTTGTTTTAAAATCGCCTGCAAATTGTACATCAGTAATCTCTGTTAAAAATGTAGTATGTCTGCAATGGTCTGACCAATAGGTATCTAAAACTTTGAGTTCCGTCTCGGTAGGGTTTCTGTTGATGGATTTAAAATGCTCCTGTACAAAAACTAAATCGTCCAAGCCCATGGCAAAACCAAAATTAGCAAAAAAATGGTCTAGTTCTCTAGTTGAAAACGCTATAAAACCATCTATTATTTCAACTGCTTGTGGATTGTTATAAGCTGGTATTTCTAAAATTGTTAGACTTTTTTCTCTCGCCTCTACTTTGTTAATGCAATATTTTTTTACTTTTTCTAAATCACTTTCTGCCAAACCTATCAATTCTATCAATTGCCCAGAACGTACTTTTGTGTTTTGTGCTTTGCCCAATAAATTAAGGCATTGCTCTGCAGAGTCTGCTCTTTGGTCATATTGTCCAGGCAAAAATTCTATGGCAAATTGCTGGCTATTGACACCCAATTTTGGTGCATTTTCTATATGTGCTATCTCTGTTACAGGATCTGTAAAAATGGTATACAATGCGTTTTCCAAAACCTCTTCTGTGGTATCTAACAAATCATAAATTTGATAAATCTTCACGCTTTCTAAACTTACAATATCTTTTAATTCTTTTAATAAAGCTAAGCTATGGCTGTCAAATGTTTCTTTTTTTTCTATGTAAATTCTTTTATTCATTGGTTATATTTATTTGGAGTATTTAATTGTATTTACATTTTTTTATCTCCTTTATTGTTATTTTATCCTAAAAAATATATTTCGTTTTGCCAAAAACACCTTTTTTATAGTCTTTATATCCTAGATATATGACCTTTAAATTTTTGAGTTTTTCCTTTTCAAACAAAATTATTTTCAGCGTTTGAATAATGAATGTTCTTTTTTCTTTTTTTATAAAATCTGGTCTAAAATTTTTGTATTTTTTATAAAAATCAAAACGGTTTCTAGTGATGTAATAACGCCTGATAGGTGAATGGTTATTATACCAAAATTTGTATTTGCCTATGGCAAAGTATTCTGGTATACCTATGGGGTGAATAATTATAGCGTTGCGAGATTGAATTATTTTGTAGCCATTTTCTATTAATTTGAAACAATAATCTGTATCTACAAAATCTATAAAATAATCTTCGTTGAACCCTCCTACCCTTTTGTATGCATGTAAATTGCACAAACTACATGAAGCAATAACAGCGTCTGAGCAGAAAACTTCTTTTGGGAACCACTCACTCAGGTCTTTCATATATTTTTCATCTGGGATGAAAACGGGTGCGACAATGGCTATATTAGGTTCATTTATAGCTAATTGTTTTAATATTTCTATGGTTTCTGGTTTGCAAAATGAATCTTGGTCAAAGGTTATAATCCACTCATAACTATCAGCTATTGCCATTTGACAAGCTATATTAGTGGCTTTGGCTATGCCAAAATTATCATGATTGGCATGGTATTTTATCTTTGTGTTTTGTTGTATTTTTTGTATAATTTCAGCATCTGGTACAGGTGTGTTGTCTATGACATACAATATTTCCACAGCATCAATGTAAGATTTTATATTCTCAAACAAATCTACAGTAGGATTATATAGAATAATACAAGCGGAGAGTTTCATTTTTATTTAACGCCTATTTTTGTTAATGCAGTATGTATTTTACAAATAAAAATTCTTACTTTTTCGGGTAATTGATATTCGTAAATGTTGTTTATTATAGTTAAAAAACAAGTTTTTGATTTAATGGTTTTAATTAAACCAAGTGTTTCTTTATCATTATTATTGTAAGCTTTTTTTACTAAGTTGTTAATAACTGTTTGGTTTCTTGGATTAAAATGTTTTATATGTATTTTTAAAATGGTTGGATTCCAATTTTTTATGGTGGAAGACAAACTTCCTTGTCTTAATCTATATTCTACGGAAATATATTCAGAAAAAGCACATTTGTATTTTTGAGTAATGCGTAGCCACATATCCCAATCTTCATAAGCAAGTGTTTCATCAAATACGCCTACTGTGTCAAAAACATCTCTTTTGATTAATACTGACATAGCGGGTAAAAAATTACCTTTTAATAGTAATGTATCATATAAATAACCACTTGGTAGTTTATCAAATTTATGAAACCTTTCTATAAATTTACCATTTATAGTTTTTCCATCATCATCTATGAGTAATGCATCTGAGTATAGCATGCCGTACTCTTTAGGTTTATTCTCTAATTCAATTACTTGTATCTCTGTTTTTTCTGGCAGCATCAAATCATCGGTAGCAATGATAGAAATATATTGACCATTTGCATTTTGTAAAGCAACGTTCAGATTACCACAAACACCTTTATTTATAAGGTTTTTTATTAGCTTATAGGGTTTTTTGTATGTTTTTAGCCAATTTTCTATTTTTTCTACACTGTCGTCTGTAGAACAGTCGTCCGCAATAATTAATTCTATGTTTTCATAGGTTTGATTAGCTATACTATTTAGTGTATCAATAACATAGGGTGAGTTGTTGTAATTGATTGCTAAAATGGAAACTAACGAATTTTTTTTGCTCATTTACTTTTTATTAATTCTATTTTTAATAAAACTATCTATTATAGATTTAAAATTTAACCTTTTATCTAACTCTTTTAACGAAAACAATGATGATATGATTATTAATACTGTACCTATAATATAGCTCCATGGTGCGTTTAGCATTCTTACAACTATAAAACATAGTATACCAATGCCCAATTGAATGAATATAATTTTATAAAATTGTGACTCAAATGAAAAGTCATATTTTTTATATGCAATAATGTAGACTTGAAGCAGGTATAAAATATAAACTAATAAAAATGAAAAACCTAAACCTTCTAATCCAAAATATTTAAATCCTAATACATTAAATCCTAACATGTAAATATTAGTTATTAATTCGCTCCAAAAAAATAATTTTGTAGCTCCTTTTGCTAATAATATAAATGCTATAGACCAACTAATTGCTTTGAAGAATATACCCAAGGTAGCCCAATGCACCATGTTGACAATAGGTTCAAATTGTATTGAGTACAATAATATAATAGCCCATTTAATGTAAACCAAAAAACCTACTAAAATGGGTGCAAGAATTAAAATGGCAATCTGTGCTTGTTGGTTTATTAAAATTCTACTTTCTTTGTTATCATTAGCTACTGCTGATAATCGTGGGTAAAAATCTGTTCCCATAGCAGTAAATATCATACCCACATATACATTAATAATTGTAAATCCAGCACTATACAATCCTACTTGGTCTAAACCGCCATTTTTACTAATATAAATACGTAAAATATAAGCTACTCCAGTGGATATTAATGCACTTAAACTGAGCATAAAACCCATTTTTAGCATTTCTTTACCACCGTCTATTGTTTCTTGTTTGGATACAGGGACGTATTTTAATTTTATTTTTGCTGAAAAATAGCAGGAAATTAAAAATATAACGACAGTAGACACTAATATTGCTGGCACAATACCATCTAATCCCCATTTATAATAAATAGGTATAGAAACAATTAACGACAATACTACCCCAACAATATCTGCTGTAGCTAATGATTTTATTTTTCGTAATCCTTGTAACAAGACTAATTGTCCTTGTGTAATTTGTGTCAATAGCAACGTTACTGCTAACAACATAAAGGCATAGGTATAATGATCATTACTAAAGGCTACCTGACTGAGCCATGGTGACAATACCAATGTAACTACCGTACCTAGAAGTCCTGTAAGTAACACCCAACGGCGAAGTATAGTGACGGTTTTTGATATCTTTTCCACATCTCCAGTGCCATTGGCTTCTGATACATTTTTCACAGCACTTGTACCTAAGCCAAAGTTAGTAAAGTTTCCCACCATCTGTATAGTACTGGTCAGTAGTCCTGAAATACCCATCCCAGCAGGACCTAATAGAATAGCTATTAATTTTGACCTAACAATAGCTATAAGTATATTAAAAAGCTGAACGCCACCAAATATCGAGGTTGCCTGCATTATTTTTCGATAAGAAGACCGTTCTTCGCTCATTAATTATTTTTTCTAGATTATTTCTAGCAATTTTTTAATACGTATTTACAATATTTATTACGGTCATAACTTGTTCATCCGTCATTACAGGGCTGATTGGTAAACTCAAAACCTCTGCGTGTATCTTTTCTGTAATAGGATAAGTAGCATTGTTTATTTCTTTGTAAGCACCTTGTTTGTGTGGTGGTATAGGGTAATGAATAAGGGTTTGTATACCATTTTCTGTAAGATGTTTTTGTAAGGCATCTCTATTTTTTGTTCTAATGACAAACAGATGCCAAACATGTTCATCGGTATCTGTAGGATTTATAGGTAAAATAATTTCTTCATTCTTAATTTCAGAAATATACCTTGCCGCAATTTCCTTTCTACGATTGTTATCCTTATCAATACCTTTTAGTTTTACGTCTAACACAGTCGCTTGTAACTCATCTAGTCTAGAATTTAATCCTTGGTATACATTTACATATTTTTCCTTTGAGCCATAGTTTGCCAAAGCTCTAATGCAGGTTGCTAATTCATCATCAGACGTTGTTACTGCTCCACCATCACCTAATGCACCAAGATTTTTTCCTGGATAAAAAACTAAAGCCTGCGGCATCACCCAAATTTCCAGTTTTTATACCTTTGTAAGATGCACCGATAGCTTGTGCATTATCCTCTATTATCTTTAAATTATATTTTTGAGCCAAGCCTTTCAATTCATCTGAAAATACAACTCGCCCGTACAAATGCACCAGCATAATTGCTTTTGTCTTTGGCGTTATAGCCGCTTCTATTTTTGTAATATCTATATTATAATTTTGTAGATTTGGCTCTACCAAAATAGGTTTTAATCTATTATCTGAAACAGCTAAAACAGAAGCTATATAAGTATTTGCAGGCACAATTACCTCATCGCCTTCTTGCATCAAGCCTAGCTGTAAATAAGCTTTTAGGATTAACCGCAAAGCGTCTAAACCGTTTGCAACCCCAATGGTGTGTTTTGCCCCAATGTAATTAGACAGATTAGTTTCAAACTTTTTATTTTCCTCCCCCAAAAGATACCAACCACTGCGAAATACTTTTAACATACTTTCCTCAATGTCTGCTTGGTATTCAAGATTTATTTTTTGTAAATCTAAAAATTTTATCATTTTTTTTATTTGTATATAACTAACGCTCCCCACGAATAACCTACGCCAAAACCTGCTAAGAGAATTTTATTATCAGCTTTATTTTTTTTATCTATTCTATTTTTCAGTGCTATAGGAATAGTAGATGAAACTGTATTGCCATAGTCTTGCATATCTATAATAAATTTTTCTTGATGAATATCAATTTTTTTTCTCAAATAATCTAGCATAAAAGTATTCGCTTGATGAAATAAAAATTGATTCATGGACTCAATACTTTCATTATTTTTTTCTAATGTTTTTAACACCAATTCAGGCACTGCTCTAGCGGTAAATTTAAATATTTCAGACCCATTCATATAAAGATTATTATCATTTGGGTAATCATTCTCTAATGTTTTATCTTTTTTACCTGCACCATTCTTTACTATCAAATTCTCAAAACCACTCCCATCACTTCCTAAAGAAAATTCTCCAAGTCTATAAACTCCTTCACTGGATATTAAAGTCGCAGAAGAAGCATCCCCAAATATACTTCTATTTCCTTTGTCTTTAGTGTGAATATACTTAGAGTACATTTCAGCTGTAACCAAAACAACATTTTTAGCTATTTTAGATACGATTAATCCTTTTGCTAAAGATAAACCGTAAATATACCCAGAACACCCTTGATTTATATCTATAGCGGCACAGTTTGTAGATAATCCCACTCTATTTTGTACAATACAGGCTGTAGTAGGCAAGAAATAATCTGGTGATTGCGTGCAAACAATTAAATAATCTATGTCTAATTTATCAATATTGTGTTCTATACAAAGTTTATTAATAGCATGTACCGCAATGTCAGAAGTGTATTGGTCTTCGGTTACAATATTCCTATTCTTTACACCTATTTTTTGTATTATTTTCTCACTATTCCATTCTGGGAATTGATTAGCAATATCATCATTAGATAAATTATTTACTGGTAAATAATATGATATACTCTTAATATAAGCCTCCACTTGTGGTTTGTTTTGTAAATTGATATAATTCTTTTATTGATTTAAAACTTGAAATCTGTTTTAC